>JXCR01134849.1:739-17870 GCA_002079205.1 Phalaenopsis hybrid cultivar
TGTCGGCCGTTTTATTGTCCAACTTCGTAGTTTGGAAAAGAGTGATGGTTTTGTGCTTTTAAAAATAATTTNGCTTTGTCTCATGCTTTTGCCTACTGATGATATCCTTAAAGGATTTAGAGGACCCTCTTGCTGGTGTTTATGTAAAGATAAGGAGGAAACCATTACTTATCTATTCTTTAGTTGTTCCTTCTCACAAAAAATTTGAACTTGTCTACTAGACAAGCTGAAGGTTGTTTATTTTGAATTGTGCTAGCTTAATTTCCCTACCTGCTAGGCAGACTAGATGAAAATTGATTTACAAATTATTCCTAGCATTGTTGCTTGGTTGATCTAGATGCACAGGAATCTTGTCAAATTTTATGGAAAATAGTTCATGGAGTCTCAGTCGGTAACCAACTATGTTTCTTACATCCAAAAATTGACTTAACATCAAAAGTTCCCTAACATATGCAAGGATTGGTCTCTTATCAGTACCTTAGTGCCCACTCCCCCTTCTCCCTAATTACATGGCGGACCCCTCCCTCTAATTGGCTGAAGGTGAACACTGACTGTAGTTTCTCTGATTGAGATGCTGAGTTTGGTGGGGTGTTTACAAACACCCATGGAAAGTGTCTTTTGTACTTCCATTCCCCAACTTTTGCGGCTGATGCTTTTGAAGCTGAAATGATACCTATTTTTTGGGCCATTTACATTGCTAAAAGATGTAAGTTTTGTAAACTCATAGTGGAATTAAATTCTCAAATCATCATCAGAATTTTGCAAAAATTGGAGAGACATTTTTAGCGTATTTTCAATTGGCTGCAAAGATTCATTCCTTTCACGCAATCCTCTCAAGCTCTTTTTACTCCCACCCCTAGAGATGGGAATAGGCGTTCCCATAGGTTGGCAACTTTAGGAAAAAATTCTACTGTTTCTGTTGTTACATCTTCCCCCCCTCCTCCTTCCTATTTTTTATTACATGGGGATTGAATTTCACTTCCCCATCTTAGAGCATTTTAATACTTTCCTTTCTACAGTTAATCAATATATCACCCATTTATATATATATGGTGCGTTACTCGATATATAAATTGGGTATTTTTGGATATATATATTAAAAAAACAAACTTTTTATTAATAAGTGCTCAAGCTACAACTCTTAGATGGGGAGCATATAAACGGTCCCTTAAGAACAAAAAAAGGAGAGGAAGTGGAGGAGAGTTAGAAACAAAAAAGTCAAGAGAACTAAGCCCACCAGCAAGCCAGTATGCAGGTCTATTCCCTTCCCTATAGATAAAGGAGAAATGTACATTTATGTTGGATCTCAAGAAATTAGTCTTGTTAACCCATTGTGAGTGGTTCCAAGAGGAGTGCCTTTCTTCCTCCAACAAATGCAGTAAAACTTGTGAATCCCCTTCAACTAACAAATGATGCCACTGATTCATCTTGACAAGGGTAATTGCCCAATATACAACAATCAACTCAGCTTCAAGTGCATTTAATGCATTGACAGGGGCTTGGAAAAACTGTAGACAATGCCAAGCATGATCCCTAAACCCCCCCCNCTTGTAATTGCTGATTTACAAAAAAGGACGGTCATTGGCATCCACATAAGCAACCCAAAGCACCCACCAATTACCTGTGGTGGCCTCTCCTTCCCTCTCTATTTAAACCTACCCTCCATGGCCAAACCAAGAGAGCTTGAAATTCCTTAGGGAGACTGTCAAATTGCTTTCAGAGCTTCTTCAAGACCTCTTAAGTGTAATGCAACCATTCCCTAGCCTTCTCCTCCATTGAACAAAGCCAATTTTCCAACCCTAATTTGAGGCTGAAATAAGAAATCTCCAAAACCTCCACCAAAATCAAATTAATTGCACCCACGTCATCTCCACATTGAGAGAAGAAGATCCCCCACAAAAGCCCCATCACCAGAGTACTCTAAGGTGGACTTTAATCAACACCCCAAATCAGCCTTGGTCGAAATTGGGTCTAAGCATTTCACCATTGCTTGAGGCTTCATCTTGGAGCTCTTTAGACTCAAGGCAAGCTTTTGGAAGCACTCAATCGAGGCCGCACCTCTTGGGCAAAGGTATTGAACTCTCCCCTTAAACCGAGCTTCATTTAATTCTTCATGCTTATAGGATCGATTTAAGGTTTGATCAACCGTATGGATATGTTCTCCTAGTCAAGACAAGTCTATAGAAATAAATCACACTTAATTTAGTTAAAAATTGAGAGAGATATTAATCTTTGAAGTTGGACGGCTCGCGGGTTCAGTCCACCAGGGACGATGACAGAGGACCGTCCGATCGAGTGTGTATCGAATGGAGGGTCCTTATGCGATCGGACGACGCTTCGATGCGTGAATGGAGGGCCGACTCGGATGTCGGTACCCAATCCCGCAGCGACACACATCCATTCGACGCGTACGAGGATCCAGTCAGCGCTGACTAGTTTAAATATAAAAATAGGCTTTTAGTTGAATTATTTAATGGTCAAAACTTAGAAAATTCATAGCTTTGTGTAGAAAAATCACAAAAATAAAATAAAAATACTCTCTTACTCAGTGAACAGAGAAGAACAATGTGAAAATGATTTCATATTTTTTTATGCATGTATGATTTTAATTAATTAAATGGTATTTTTGTTATTTTGATTCTCCATTTACATAGAAATTTCACCATGACATGATTTTTGGGGCCTTGATTCTCTCTATCATGAGGCATCTTCTCTGATTTTTCAAAGGTAAGGGGAGATCTCTATACAAAGATCTCTATTTTTCAACTGCATCATGCTTGTTTTGGTAAAATAATTATAAAGATTAAAATAATCATCAAAAAATATAAAACTTATTTTGATATGTTCACTGTGATCAGAGAATCATAGGAAAAATATAAACTTGGTTTAACTTAATAAAAATAATCCTAATTGTTCCTAAACCTAAAAAATGAAATAAAATTAATTTGGAGTAATTATAAATGTAAATCACATGAAAATTATTCTCCACTATGATTTAATATTAGAGGAGCTTCGCATAAAAATTTCAAGTCAATTGGAGTTAATTTGACCCCTCGAATGAATTAATCAAGTGAAATCACATTTTTGACATTAAAATAATTATAATAATTAAAATAAAGCTAAAACAATTACCAAATTAGTTATGTGAGCTCCTTATGACCAGAGGAACTTAATAAAAATAAATTTAGAATTAAAATAAATACTTTATTTTTTAGCTTTTTTGGGCATTTAAATAATTAAAAATGAAATAAAAAATCATAAAAATTGCAAAATTATAAAAATACACTAAAATGTCACATTTGACTTACTAATCATCTAGAACCAATTGAAATAATTTTCCTAAATTTTCAAGTCAATATATTAATTTATAGAGGCTTAAAATGAATTTTCTCTAATTTCTCATTAAAATAATTTCAATAATTAAAATATAAATCACAAAAAAGTATGAAATTTGGTTATTTGGGTTCCCTGGACTCAGAGAGATCTAATAAAAATATAAAACTTAAATTTCTACTTAAAAGTTATTTTATATTTAATTAATGCTAAAAATAAACAATAATTTTAATAATTAAATTAAACCTCTAAAAATCATGAAAATTGGTCCAAGTGGTCCTCTGACCTAGGTGAATCTCCAATAATTTTCTTAAGGATAGAGGTTTCATTTTGATTGAGTTATTAAATTTTCATTTAAAATCCTTATTTTTGCATTAAACATAGTTATATGAATTAAATAAATTCAAAAAATCACTTTTTTTTCTCTGATATTTTAATTAACTCATGAGTGCGGTAACTTAGAATTTTCAAGTCATTGGAGTCTGATTTAATGAATTATGGGATATTACGACACTAGTGACAAAATGATAATTTTGGAATTTAAAGCTTAACTAAAGGGCTAAATGGGCAATAAATAATCTTAATTGATATATTTTGATGACTGAAATATGGAAGGTATAAATGGAAGTAACCAATCTCACTTTGGTCTTATAAAGAATAATTTTTTAAGTTTTTTTTGAATTAATGAAATTTAGAATAATGTTTAAATATGGAGATATTAAGGTGAGGGGTTTGAGTTTAGAAGGTCATAACTCACTGATTTTAAGCCACGACTAATGGTTTTGAGAAGATTCATAATTCATGATAAGGATTAAGAATATAAATATTGAAAACCCTTTTTCTTAAAATTACAAATCTATCCATTAAATCTTATGGACTTAGTAGTGAACTAGGTTTAATCAAAATTTTGTCTAATGATGTTTAGAAAATAATTTTTAATTAATTCAAAACCTTTCAAAACACTACAAGCCCATTTTTTAAAAATCAAATTAATTAAATTCCTTTATTAAGTTAAGTTGCCCCCAAGGGCCTTTACCCATATAATTCATAAGTGAGATACCAAATAATAATTACCACATTTAATGGATAATCAGAACATCAAAATTTACTAAACATGAGGGTATTAACTCGGTGAACTATATAGCAAACATAATAAGATCAAAACGAACTCAAGATAATTTTAGGGACTGTGAAATGTCTAGGGTATTACCTGAAGCTTCTTCATGATCTTTCGGAGATCTTGAAGAACACCTGGACTTATTATGATTTGCTTAATCGAATCATCCTCAAAATTTGGACCCACTAGATATGACATAGATCTGGCAGACACACCTCAAACTTGTATTTTCTACTTTCTTTCTAAGCGTGTTTTAATGCCTGCAAAATTATACATATATGCCTTGTAAGTACTAAACTTTTAAGTGGAGGATTGAGAATACTCGACAGGTACGCCTTTACAGTTTACAGTACTTTCCTTTCCTGTATTTTTCCTTACTGCACTTTTGCTTATAAACTTGTATGCTAAATAACAATGTCACCCTGCATGTTTAAACTAAAACATTTAAGATAGCAACAAAATTGAAACAAAAATCAAAACTAAAATTAATTAAGATAAAATTCACCCCCAAAATATTCAAAATATAAGATAACTCAAAATTTAATCACAAATCAGTAATTGCAACTAAATTAAGACGTCTCTATTTGATGACCGGGAATCCCTCGAAGAAGGTAACCTACGGTTGCTGACAAGATTTCCCACGGTCTAAATGAGAGTACATAATTCATTAAGTTGAGTTTAGTAAATTCATATAAACTAAGTGAATCCGAAAAAAAATAGTGGTACCAGAACGAGGAAAGCGTAAGATTATAACCGGTGTCCCTCTAATACTTTAATATACCCTATAATATTTAAAGAACCATAACCTTAGGAAATAATTAATTTAACATCATGATATGACGCACTAGAAAACGTGACTTCTAAAACATGATATTTTGTTCGCATCTTCTCAATTGACATTTCTAAAACTAAAATCTGCTACTTCATCGAGGAGCTTGGAGCTTTCCTATGGGCAGTGTTCTACGACAACGATCTACAACAGCAGGAGGATCTACAGCAACATATATTCTCCTAGAATTAAACAATAATCCATAGGACTTCGAGGTTGTTTTGCTTATGCAAAATAAATCCTCAACTTATCTTTAGGCCTTTGTATGGTTCTGCTATACAATATAAGCCCTAACTCGTCTTAGGATTCTGAGATTGTCGTTCGTCACGACCTAAATCTTCATATCTTCCAAGCTATTTGTGTGATTGTTTTACACAAAAGTAAGCCCTAGTTATTTAAATTGGCAGGATGAAACATGTAATAATTCTAATCCCCAAAATGGAAGCCAAACAGTAGGATAGTTTTGGAAAGTCACCGATGTTTTCCTCAGGATCTATGACATCTCCTAGTTCTTCCTCATTTGGATTCCAAAAATAAAATGTTCTAAATTTGAGTCATTCCCCTTTCACAACTATTTGTCCGATCTCATTGAAAAGACTTATTCCTTTGAACTCCTTGAATATAATATCCCCTGATTTTTATCGAGAGTTTTCTTAGGTGACTTCGGTCATCTGAGATATAATTAACTATAGGGGCTTGCCCTAATAGGAAGCATTTACGAACCCATCTTAAAATAAACCCTATTTAATCCTTCATGTTAAATAGGGAAAATTGTTGACTTATAAATAAAAATGGTTTCACATACTTAATGGATGTCATACAATTATTATTTTATTTAATTGAGCATTACCAGTAAGTGGTGTGTCTATCCTTCGGGATGAACACATTACTTGCGACATTAAACTTATTTATTTAAACTACTGGACATATGAGATCAGTCTGGTCTTGTATTTTCCAAAATTCAAAATAGTAATTTTTTTCTAAATTATATATATTAAATTAAATTAAAATGGGTGTTGGGATATCTATCCTAACAGCCGACAACTTCACAACTCTTTAATCGAAATTGTGCCGACAATACTAATTGGTCACCTCAACATTTTTAAGTCTAAAAAGACAATACATTATAATAATACACTCCCTCGTTGGCAATGAATGTTGTCTTTTTTGTGTCGGCTGGGTGCATCTTTATCTAGTGGAGGTCAGAGAATGCATCAAGTTAGCTCCTCATTGAATGACCAACTTCCACGTCTACGAGTGTGGCAATCCTTGGTAAGAGCTGCTTTTTGGTTATGTGGTGTTAAGATGAGTGAACTTGATGCACATCTATCACTTGTCTTTTACCTTCTAGATCATGATAACATTAGATACCTATCACATGTATTGGACTTCTTGGATGTAACCAGCTTCCAACAGTTTCTGAATCACTTCTCGGATCATCCCGACTAATGTAGCTATCGACATCTTATGCTTCATCGATTGGATTGCTGGATTGATGTTCATTTGGCGACACGCAACATCGATTGATACTACAGGATTTTAGTGACCAACTAAGAGAAGATGTTCGATTGACTATGAGGAGTCTATAATGACTCATCTCTGTGACTTAAATCAAAAACATCCCTAAATGAGAAAAAAAATTATCAACATTATCGTTTTTGGTAGGTACCTTCTAGGTAGTCTCACTGGTCTCGGGACCGTCCTCTCACTAGATGTCAAGGTCAAGAGGCTCCTAGTGAATTCTTTTAACCACATAGAGATAAAAAGTATGAGATTGCTCCAGGTTGCCCCATATAGCGATCACCTCCCCATCACTCAAATACTTCATGCTAGATGGTATGCGAAGGTTGTGACTTGGAAGGAGTCGAGCGATGGCAACTAAAGATTACAATGTAGGTGAGAGGAGAATCAATCACAAGAAAATATGCAATCTTGGTGAATTTCTTACATGTTCTCCTCAGATGAAGGAAATGACAAGCGTTTTTATAGCTTCATTTCTTTCTCCAGAGAACTCGTAGAGTTGCCCATACATGGCCAAAAAAGGAGAGGTGCTCAAACATATTTTTTCAAAAACTGATGTTAAGATAATGTTCATCGAGCTTTTTGATGTCAATGAGTTGACTTCCTTTATGATAATTGATAATCAGGATGGTCACAACAATAACATCATTGTAAGGAATGCTCTTCGGTGGTAGGCTTGCATTATTAAAAGAGATAGAAGGGTTGAAGATAATTCATCTTTCTAAAATCTCTTAATGATGATTTGACATGATGACTCTCTTCCATCCCCTCTAAAGATGACTGAAAATATATAAGATGTGCGTATCGCGTGAGATTAGACCAACTAGTTTATGATTTCTTAAATAGGAGCCTTTCCCAATCACTGGATGATTGCTCAATGTGCCATAAAATCCATTAGTTTCTCAACTTTAATCAAATCCTTTAGCAGGCTTCAAAGGTGTTGTTACACCTTAATGTCATAACTTTGGTTGTGATGGTACACACATTACCTCCTCGAGTCCCTCAAATACTCTCTGGGTTTCATCGAGGTGACCTTATTGAAATAATTTTTGTTTTGAATGACTTCCACTATCCTGACCATCAAGACTCTTAGAGGAGTTTCCTTGGGTATTTCGTAAGCTGGTACAATTCACTCCTCATATTGAGCTTGCAGCCCCTCGAGGTATCATACTCAGTTCTCTTGATAATTGGGTAACTTAGCCGCCTGATTATCTTCACAAATCCTTGAAGTAAGCTCAAATAAAAGGGTGAGGGCTGCGTCTCTGCTTCCACCTTTCTCCATGGACAGTTCTCTTTGGTATTTGACAATTTCCTTGTTTGGTTCTGAATGATGCAAGCGGAAGTTGTATTGACTTGTTCCAATAACTCAACTAATGAATTTAGTCACAATAATCTCAACATAAACTAAAAATATCCTTCCTTTAATACTTGTGTGAGGACAACACGAGCAATCATGGGTTTCAAATTCTAAGCCTCCAACATTCCTTTTGAAAATGAGTGATGATGGTGCACAGAGTCCAACTCAGTCTCTAACAAAGCCGTAGGATAATATGCAAGCTATTTCAGAGTTTTTGTGCACTAACGAAAAGTGTAACAAACATTCACTTGAAGTCTACGAGGACATGATGATTACTCTTATCGGCAATCCGTTAAACCTCTTGAGAGTTTAGTCCCTCAATGTGGTAAAAAAGGGATGACACTTCAGTGTGTCATTGTTTTTAAGCAAGCACGCAATTGACTCGAAGGACACTACATGATCAATCGAGTCCATAAGTCCCATAAATGATTCAAGCATCCGAATCTTGAATGGTTCCAGTGGCTTGACATTGTAGATTTGCCAAAAGAATACATTATTTTGTTAGCGTGGCATGTCACTACGCCATATCAAATGCTATTCTATTGGTGCCGACCCAACATTATCAAGATACTACGTTTTATCCTCCCTTTCCAAGGCTAGGGTAGTTTCTAACGTTAAGTGTCGGAGCATCTTGTCGGGGTTGTTGATTCTGCTCTTAATTCAATGCACCTTTGATCATCTCTCACATTTAAACCTTTAAATCTCGGATCAGTTGCACCACAAATTATGTAGTGCACCACATGTTGTTAGAAGTCTCATTGTTGTGAGATCCTTAATTTTACATGACTCCTATCCTTGCTGATGGTTTGATATACGCTCACCTCCCATTTTAGGTTGTTAAACATGAGACCATCCATGAATCACAATCAAGAAAAAGAGCATAAATGAGTAGAGAGAGAGAGATGAACAATGACAAATCATGTCCTCTTCATAAATAATATTTTTATTTATATAGGAGATAATACGATTGTGATATTACATATTTACCCTATTTGGAAGGGGTCAATATTAAGTTATTTATGGTATTTTACAATTGTCAGCTTAGTGTCTGACTGTCTTTTGTCAGCCTACTGAGCTTAGTTGACTTCAGGACAACGAGGTCAGCTCGGTCAGCTGAACTTGGTTGTCAGTATGGTTTGGTTGGCCGAATCAACCTAGTTGACTTTCTTCTATCCCTAGTGAGGGGCCATTAGAGCCTACACGTGATGGTCAGAGATACTTTGAAGTACTAAATCTTTCCATGGATCAGTTATATTGGGGGATAGAATAGCACATCAACATGCTTTCTTATAGTGGTCGACTCAAATACTCTTTTGGTCTCATTTCCGGTAGGATGACTCGTGCTTGGATCATTGGTCTCTTTTTAATCCGTCTAGTGTTTTGATCTGTTTTGGCATAGTTGACTTGGCCCATAAAACTTTATTCTTTCGGTCAGGTGGGTCTCATGATCTTTTGATAGTGGACTTGCCTCTGTCACATTCCTCTATTTTGAACCGATATATCTTTTTAAGAACAATATATACACCTTTTTTATGCACAATTTTATAACACTAAAAAATTATAAATAGAAATGTCAAATTTAAGTGTTAGCCATACAAATACCTAAGAATCGTGCTTTATGTATATGTAAAATTCTGTTACATTAATTCAAAATAAAATATAAATAATTTAAAAAAAAATTCTTCTTCCTCTTTTAGGAGAAAATATTAAGTAAGTGACAGTCTGTATATGACATACATGCGATGCCTCAGACTGAAGAGATTATTACGCCCGTCGTCCGGACGCCGAGCTGCGTCCGTGCGACGACCGTGATACAGTGGAGGTCCGACTTCCACTGTATCGGACCTCCATTGTATTATGGTAGCTCGATGTCTAGATGACGGAGGTAATAATTTTTACTTTGACCTAGCTATCACCGAATGATAATGAAAATGACAATATTTTCTACACTTTCACAGGCACAAATGAGAGTTAACTCACTTCGTAACTTAGGGAGTGAAAGGCGTCATTTGCCAGCAAATAGCCACTTTGACTAACAGCATTTAAAAAAAATATCCCTCAATCCAACTGTATCCCTCGAGGAACCACCGGCATCCCCATCAGTCCCACCGACTTTCCCGGCGGCGCGATTCCCCGTGTCGTCGACCGCTACCTTCTCGCCGCCATCAATGCCGCCGGAGGGGGCTGCTTCCTTCGACTCCATTTCCCGCACGCTCACTGAGATATGTTCCAACGACGACGACTTCACGTGTGACCCTCCTCGCCGCTTCACCGCTCTAGTCCGCCGACTGCAACTTCTCTTCCANACCCATGTCGTCGACCGCTACCTTCTCGCCGCCACCAATGCCGCCAGAGGGGGCTGCTTCCTTCGACTCTATTTCCCGCACGCTCACTGAGATATGTTCCACCGACGACGACTTCACGTGTGACCCTCCTCGCCGCTTCACCGCTCTAGTCCGCCGACTGCAACTTCTCTTCCAAGAGGTGGCCGCCTTCGCTGACCTTTCACCACCTCCGGCTCTCACAGCCATCCGCGGAATCTCCGCCGACCTCGAAGCCTCCCGCGCCCCTCTCTCCGCTTACCGTAGTCCAAGCCGCATCCGAATCCTTATCAACTGCGACCCCCTCTGCACCTCCCTCCGCACCCTCGCTTCTTCCATTTCCTCCTCCCTCAATCTCCTCGACTCCCTTCTATCTCCTTTTCCCGACCTACGCAAGAAAGCTGCTGATCTCTCAGTAGATTTCCAATGCTCGGACATAAGAGTAAAGCTCTCGACATTCACTCTCCTTTATGTCTTCTGTTCTCATCGAAATTTTTGTACAGTTGACGGAGAACGAGGAGAGGGTTTACCGTACATTGCAGAAGGAGGCGGAGGTGCGATCGATCAGCAAAGCGGTGCAGAGCGCCATTATTNTTCCGTAGATTTCCAATGCTCGGACATAAGAGTAAAGCTCTCGACATTCACTCCTCTCCTTTATGTCTTCTTGTTCTCATCGAAGTTTTTGTACAGTTGACGGAGAACGAGGTAAGGGTTTACCGTACATTGCAGAAGGAGGCGGAGGTGCGATCGATCAGCAAAGCGGTGCAGAGCGCCATTATTATGGATGTTGCCCGGGCCCTTGGAATCGACCCCTGCGACCACCCTAAGCTGTCCGAGAACATCAAGCAGCTTAGATCTGATATCTCATGTGGTTTGAGCTCGGTCGCTGAGCGCAAGATCCTGATGTCTCTCGAGAAGATCTTCGATAGCTGGTCAACTGAGACCTGCCTCGCGACCGCTTATCTGGACGCGGATTTTGAAGAGAATGCTCAGATCCCTCCTTTCAAGAGCTTCATCTGCCCTCTTACTAAGGAGGTAATGAAGGATCCCGTGGTTCTGGAATCCTCGCAGAACTATGATCGGTCCGCTATTCTGAAATGGTTTGAGAGGTGCATGGAGGACGGAAGGGTTCCTACCTGCCCTATGACCGGTCAGGAGCAGGTCTCATTGGAGCTGAAGCGAAACATTGGGCTTGCTGGGGCGATTGAGGAGTGGGTTAATCGAAACATTGAAGTTCAGATAAAGGCGGCATTGCAATACCTTGGTGAAGGAGGGCTGAGTTCAGAGGATAGTGTGGAGAAGGTGCTGAATAGTCTGTATAGAATATCAGAGGAGCATCCTGAAAGTAGATATAGGGTTAGAAATGCTGGGATTGTTAATCTTGTTGTGCAAATGCTGAAGAAGCAATCGAAGTTGATGGGGTCACGCTTGCGGTGGAAAGCACTTATGACTCTGCATAGCATGGCGAGGGATGAAGAGAGCAAGGTATGCAGAATATTAGTTAGGAACATTTACATACATACCACTCACTTCCTATATATATATATATATATATATCTAACACCTAAACTTCAATTTTTACATACTTACCACCTTACCTATGCATGAGAAGGTGTTTGAAAAGTTAAAATGGTGGTATTTTTGATACATATGAAAGATTTCAGTGGTATAAATATAATAAGTAAATTTTAGGTGTTCGATATGTAAATACATAGGAAATGGGTGGTATGTATGTCAAGCTTAGTATGCATTACAAGTTCATTCTTTTCAAAATTTCTCTCTGCATTTTCTCAATTCTATTGACTCCTTAGAAACCTCTCATATGGCAGAATTACTGATACTTTACGTCAGACGTTGACTCTCCATCGAGTATTGATATACTTGCTTCCTAAATTTTGTGAAAAAAATCTGAACATATGGGAACTGACAAATGCTTGATTTTCTATCCCTTTTTTGTTTGTCAAACCAGTGCATGCTAAGTAATGTGATAAGATGGTTGTAATTATCCTTCCTTTGGAGCAATCATGTTATAGTTATTAGTCTTGGGCCATCAACTAGTTGGTTTGGAGTACAAGGGTTTTCAAAATCCAGTTGCTTTTAATAGTCATTTGGAGCAATAAACATTTTATATCTATTTTTGTTGCAGTTTTATAATGGTGATTTTCTGTTTGTAACGGTCTGCCTTCGTAAGCCGAGTAGATAAATTACTCTATTTTGTAATTCACTGCATCTTTGACTGACCAGAACAATAAAATGTGACTTGCATGTTTGCTGCATAATTTATTCAAATGTTTGTTGACTATGAAAGCGTTCTAACCTATTGCTTAACTTAATTTTAGACAGTGTATAAGTGAACTTTCATGTTTCTTCATCCAAAGCCATACATCATGACATCTAGCACCGAAGGCCAAATATTCCCACTTTTTTAATGTAAATTAAAGCCCAAATGGATGGATTTACCTTAAATTGAACCTTAAGTTTTCCTTTACTGATTCGATAAAAACTCATACTCAATTTATTAAGCATTTGAGGTTTTGATGAAGATATAATGCGGTAGTTTCTTAAGCTTAATTAAACTTTAGGGATGAGAATTGTAGAGATAGTGCTACTTTTACAGGAATCCTAGACAACCATAGTTCATTTTTAGTTAGAGATTATGACTGTCTTTACACATTTATTATGAAATGGCGCCACAAGGGTACGCATGTCTTATCAAAGAATTATATATATATATATATATATATATATAGACACACACACGCACACGCACACACGCACAAACATAATTAGGCTTTTTTTGAGCAATTTTTCAAAACTTCTATGATATCTTACATGATATTTTAAAGTCAACAAAAACTTTTATATCCTATAACATTTATTTAACTGTATATTTGAAAATTCCAATCCAATATTTGCAAGGAATATGACATCTCAATGATATTTTATAGAGATTTAATGAGGAAGCTTTTGAAGGCATAACTTCAATAATTTTTCACTTAGAAACTAAATTTGTAAGTACTACCCTTAGCATACAATGTACAATGCCTCTCACAAATGCGTGCCTCACCCATATCATCTTGTACTGAGGTTAATCGAGGCTTTACAAAACTTTCTCCCTTTTCTTTATACTAATTTTGAAGCATATCTGATGCCAGAGTGAACCAACAACTATGGGAAAACCAAATATTATTGTTGAACCAAATAGGATATTACGAATAGACAACATAAATAAGAAATAACCACAAAAACAATACAAGAAATATAAAATTGCAACAAATGACAATACAAACTCGGCTTGGGGTGGATCTCGGGGTGATGGTGGTCATCGTTGAATGTTGGAAGGTGGCGGGACGATGGATGAGGTGGTTGACACACATAAAACAACAAGACAACGATTTTCTGGGTTGCAAACAACGAGCACACAACAACTATCAATGTGGGATTGCTGTTTGGGATCAACAACAAAGAGGGATGACTGGAAAGCAGCGACAACGAAGATGGAGGGCTAGAAAGAAAATGACAGTGAGGATGGAGGGCTGCTTTGGGGTGTTGGCAGCAAGGAGGGGGGATAGGGTTCTTGGAAGGCGATCACAAGTCGGAAGGGAGAGTGCGAGGCTTGGAAGACAACAACACGGTGGACTTTAAAAAAACAACCACGGAGGGCTGATTTTGGGTGGCTGTAGCAGGTGCGGCGATGGCTGCAGTGGAGGGAAGGACTCAAAGGAAGGGAAAGCCGAGGATAGCCACAACTTTGGAATCAAATATAGGTGGAGCACCACTCACCCTTGGATGAAACCCTAGAAGAGAAAATCAGACGTCGATGGCTATTTTGATAGAAAAACATTAAAACTAAACCTGAAGCATCATAAAAATAAATATATATTAATAAGATAACTAGGAGCGGTCCAATAGGACCGTTCAACTCAACAATAACGTAAAAACCCATACTGGTTCGATTCAGGCACGAAAGCGGGATGTTTTTTGTCGCGGGAATTCTCTTGCAGTACGCTCTACACAATCTCTCAGTATATGAGAAATTTCAACCTCATCTGTCGAAACTTCTGTCGTCTCATAGTATGAAGTCGGATCGACTACGTTGAAGGTAGTGGAGCTATTGTAACTTCTCGTTGTTGAAAAGTCATTTAATGCGTTGATATAATCATTGGGTCCCACTGTCAGTTTCACTCTTCCTAGACACCCAAGAAGGTTTCCCCATTTACGAGTAGCCATCCATATCAGTCCAATTATATGAGGGCATGCTGTTGAATTTAGGTGCGTTTGTTTTAGTTTTTCGGCCCACTTTCAAAACCGAGTTCATAAATTTATGTGTTTGGTTGCGGTTCCTGTGCCCGCATTTCAAACAAGTGACACAAATTTGGTGAAGTATCTCGACCGTAGCTGCCAAACAGCTTCCCGCGTCTGACATTCCGTGTTCATGGTCAATTCTCTGTTTTACTCGCACGAAATGATTTGCTGCAAGGAATCAAATGATTAATGATAAGTTATTTTATTATAATTGTTAACACATTTTAAAATTTGAGTATGAGATAATTTAATGCGTAAGGATTAAATTATAAGCAGACAAACACATTTTAAAGGAATCAAATTATTGTAATATAAAATTATAAAAATAAAAACAAATGCATACTGAAAAAATATAAGCACATAGTTAAAAATAAAATAAAGTAAACAAAAATTTACACGCATAATACCTAATTCTTGTACATTTACTTATGTCACATCCAAGCTGTAATGATTTTTTGTTGTATACATACAACCTAACTCCTATATATTTAAAAACTATGAATTCTATACAACATGAGCAGATGGGTATTTTAGACATTTGTCCACAAACAATACTTTCAAAATTGTATTTTTCTATTAGATCAACTACTTTTGAAATACCAGCTTCTGAATATCAGATTTTTATAGCAATTTTTGAATTGATATTTCGTACAGCTACACTTGAAACAAATGCACCCTTAATTGGGACTTCATGCCAAGTATACTCAACATGGTCTTCCAAAGGTAGCCCAATGTTGGGTCATCCCTATCCAACGTGAGAACAGACTAAACTCTCCCTAAAGGTGCCGACTCTGGCAACAAGCTGTTAGTCAAGCTATCTTAAAACTCTCTCTGTAGTGCCTACCTTGTGTATGAAATCGATTATTCTGTCTCGCTATCCACTATCATCACGAAAATTGATCTCACCGTCGTTTCTTCAATGGCAAGAGCATTGACAACCTCAGATTTTGTAGAAGGTAGGAGGGCTATGCACTTCCCATCTTTTGTGAAAGAGTAGGCATTATTGAATCCATCATGTTGAGTTATGTGGTCGAATTGCCACGGTTTCTCCAGTAGAATGTGGGAAGCATTTATAGGCACCACATTGCACCTAACCTGAGAAATCTCTACGAAGCATCTACTGTTAATTTTGAACCTATTCTCCTTCTTCAACCATGTCATAGAATATGATTGAGAATTTCTTTGAGTCTTGAGGCTCAATTTGTTCACGATCTATGTGGATGCTACATTCTCACCGCTATCACCATCGATGATGAGATTGCATAGCTTTCCCTTTACAGTGAACTAGGTGTAGAATATATTGTGGCGAATCCACTGTTGCTCTATCTTTGTCTCAATATGAAGGACTCGTTGAACCCCCAAGCATCTCGCCCTCATCTAGTGGAAGTTGGTACTCCTTACTTTGTTTTTCAACCGTCTCTTCATTGTTCACTTCCTCCACGATACCTTGCTCGATGAAGGAGAACAACTCGATTCATCGGACAATTGGAGGCGACGTGGTCATATCCATGACATCTGACGCATTTTCTAGCTGGAATTGTACTGGTCATGCTACTCTTCTTAGACTTCTTCTCAGTCCGGGCAACTCTGTCATTTTCTTGATCATACTTCTCAACACCTGTAGGCGTACTCTTGATGCCTACAGTTGTGGGTTGCTCTCTAAATGGAGGTTGGTGTCTGCTCTACTTATGCTATTTGTCCACCTTCAGTGTTAAGTTACGAACGTCACTCAACATCCAATAAGTTTGTAGCTGGATCATATTGCTGATAGAGGATCTCAGGCCTCTCAAGTAATATGCTCCTTTATCTCTGTCAGGTCACATTTCATCTTAAGTTGTATAAATTCCACAGTGCGCTTCTCCACTAATAGTTCCCTCTGTTGTATGTGGAGCTTCAAGAAAATATCCTGACAGTAGTGTGGGCCCCTGTCGGCCGTTTTATCGTTCTGCTTAATTTCCGTAGTTTGAAAAGGTGATGATTTTGTGATTTTGAAAATAATTTAAATATAAATACAACTTTTTGAAAGGAGTAACATTTTAAATTTTTTAAAATAAGTGAGACCAAACGAGTCTCACATTTTAAATAGTTTAGATGACTTAATACAATACTACAAGCAATATATTTATCCCGAAGACTAAATATATCACTTATAATAGGGATTCAATCATCTAGACTAAACAATTTGTGACATCCGTTGGGTCTGCGAAATATTTTTATAAAAAGGCCAACAAGTTCCCCTATCTAACATAAAAAATTAGATAGGGTTTATTTTATCTGGGTTCCTGGTTCCCTATAGAGGCAAGCCCCTATAGTTAATTACATCTTAAATGATCGAAATCACTTAAGAA
>JXCR01134849.1:26613-36636 GCA_002079205.1 Phalaenopsis hybrid cultivar
TAAAAAATCATGAATCGCTCTATCTTGAAACCAACTCTAATATATATGAAAATCATAAGTGATATGTGGTAAGGAAAGAAGTTGATCTTCTAATAAAGATACGAGCAACCATAAAAACAACAAATCTCGTGAATCCATTAGAGAAATTTCTGCATAGCTTTCCTTTAGATCATTGCAAACGTGAGAGAAAACCATTAGCATTGTATTTCCGAAAGCTTGAATAAAAGAGGGGAAGAAGGAGTCACCTGCCCTGTTTTGTTAAAGAGGAATAGTGAAGGTTGAAAACCAAGCAAGCTAGGAAAAGTCAACCAAGAAGACAGACCCACCCAGGATTTTGACAGCACCTTTCTCGTATCAATTTTCTTTTGCTAGCCCCANAAAAAGCCAACCAAGAAGACAGACCCACCCAGGATTTTGACAGCACCTTTCTCGTATCAATTTTCTTTTGCTAGCCCCAGGAACTCCACAAAAATTTTTTTTTTCACAACACTTCCAAAAGAGCTCAAGAACACGCGATGAACAGAGTGAGGAAAATCAAAAATCGAACTGAGGAGATTTAGAGGAGGTTTTGGCAGCACCTCCACCTTCTCCAAAGATTTTGGCCAACCCATATCCCTCTGAAATGGGTTTTTTTATAGCAGGAGAGGGAGGAGGAGGGACACTATCGCTCACCTGGGCGGTGAGCCGAGCCAAGAGANCCATGCTTGCGGGAGTTAGGGCACGAGACACCGAGCGGCTCCTCGTCGAGGGAGAAAAAGAAATGCTGCGGGTGAGGACCTAAAATTTCTGGTTTAGGTTAAATATGAGTATAATTGAAGAATAGTTATATAAAAGTAAATATTTAAGATTTTAAAAAAAATAAAATTTTAATTTGTGTTTCATCAAGGCATCGAAACAAACAAAATTAATGTCATTTTTAGGTAATTTTGATGTTTCGGACGCGTTGGTGAGGTTCGTTTCGCCACCGGAAGTCGTTTTGACGAATTCATCGATTTGCGTGCCAATTTTCTCGTGTCGAAAATATAGCAATATGGGTGTCCTTTCCTACCAAAATGGGTATCCCAGAGCTGTTGGCGCAGTTCAATTTGTCGTCGGAGGTCATCCGGAGAAGTTCGCATTTTCACCCGTCCTTTGGGCTTAATTGAAGTCCGATTTCGCGCAATGTCGTGAAGTTTGTGTATTTGATGTGTGTATGTGACGAAAAAGGTCGTGACGATGTCTTCCTAAGACTTGAAGTCCTATTGGGAACTTTTCCTCCGAGTCTTCACAAAATAGCCCATAACCGCTCATTCATAAGACGANCCGGAGAAGTTCGCGTTTACACCCGTCTTTTGGGCTTAATTGAAATCCGATTTCGTGCAAATTCGTGAATTTCGTGTATTTGATGTGTATGTGACGAAAGAGGTCGTGACGATGTTTTTCCTGAGGCTTGAAGTCCTATTTGGAACATCTTCCTTGAATCTTTGCAAAATAGNGAAATAAGGTCAACAAATGGACCCCCAATAGGTGTGGTGTGCGGAACAGGCACACCGCGCGTATTGGTGTTGACCGAATCGACCAACAAACCAAAGAATTGTTTAAGAAAAGGTCGAATTTGATATGAAATTGAATTTGAGTTGGATTCCCAATCGGGAACCCANCACCCCTCCACAACTACTTATGTCCTTTGATTAATTATCCCCTTCCATCAATTGGTTTGCCTTGTCTTTATTTATTGTCTATTTCCAAACCATAGCAGGAAGCTCCAGTCAATCATAACTAAAAGCATGCAATGAATACTGAAATGAGGGATTTTATTGATCACATACTTGGGCGCTATTTAAGTCCTACCTAAGGTCCAACACATTTGAGTTTCACCAGTACATTTTTTTCAAGATGAATTTATTAAGTGCTAGAAAGCTCGATTAGTGGTAAAAGACTATATTTAGTTTCATGGCATCCAGTAGTTTGGAACTCCCCACAGTTGCTTGGCTTAATTACATTCTCTCTTTTTTTGTGGTTAATTAAGGAAGAACCTTTCTCTAAAAAAAAGATAGCAAAGCTTTGCACTTTGGGTATATCTTGGAAGCCATTTTTATGGAGTAGCTTCTAGGATAAGTTGCTCAAAAGAAGAAAAAATTATACAAGCTTTGAAAACCTACATATGGGTTGAAGCAATGTTCTCGAGCTTGATGAAAAACTCTACAATGTTCTTATTGAGATGGGCCTTCATAAAACATTACCTATTATTCAATCTTCCACCAGTCCTCTTTTGCAAAAGAAATAATTGTTGAATATTGATGATACTCTTCTCATTGAGCATGACGCTTTCAACATTGATAAAATGAAGTAGTACCTTCAGAAACCTTTCTAACTAATGATTGCACCCGAACAATTTTTTTGGTATCAAGTTTGCATTTAAGTAAGAAAGCAAATCTATCTCTTTCTCCTCCCACCAAATCCTCCCCCCACCCCCATCACAAAAATATATGACATAGACCTTCTGAAGAGGTTGTTTGGTTAGCTAGAGTGCAATCTAACAATAATATGTTGCATTTGGAATACATTAAAAGTTCATTGGTTCGATGTAAAATAAATACATAACTTGACACTTTTTTATTTGGTTTTAAAAAAAGTAAATCAAAGTAAAATGCACTCATTAGTGGTGACCAGGTGGCGGCGGGAACTAGCGGCTGGCTGGATGCCGCAGCCAATGCAAGGACTGTATTTGAAATTTGTCAAATCCAACTAATTCGAAATACATCGAATTGAGCTAGATAATGAATTCAAATGCAAAATAACTTTATAATACTTTTTTTTTTCTTCCAACAAAAAATCTAGATTTTCAAAAATCCTGCAAATTCGCTGTCAACCAAACTACCCGTCATGAAAATTGATTTTCTTAAATCTTAAGTGCAAGTCTACTGACTCGCTCCCAAGAATAGTCTACAGTCATCTAAGGATGATGAAATTTTAGTAGATGTTTCACCATTGATGGGCAAGCTTATCTATTTAACTAGACTCAACAAAATATACCATTTATTGTTGGTGTAGTCAACATATGCAACACAAAGAACAAAAATTGAGATGTTGTCCTAAAAATTTTAAAACCAAGATATCTCTTGGAAAATATCTAGTTTATTAGAAAAGTAATCATTAAAAAATTTAAGCCAATTCCAACATTAACAATGTTGGATCCCTTGAAGATTAGAAGTCTAATTTAAGTTATCCTGCCGCTGCGTCTTCAACGATGAAAATTATAGTATTTTAGAGAAGTAAAAATCAAATTGGCGCAAGTAAATCTATTGTTGAAGTTGAAAAAAAATTTATTACTCATTCAGCTTATGAAACGATGTGGAAAAATCTAGTAGTAGAATTCATCTTTATTGCGACATAACCTAAGGTCGTAAATTCTGATAATTAAGGAACTAATTGCATTGCAAGTAAACCAACTTTAAATTGAACAGCAAAGCATATTAAAGTGGATTTTCACTTCATCAGAGATACAATCTTATCAAAAAGGAGTATCACTCCACACGTTTCCTATGAAAAACAATTAAGTGATATCTTTATCAAAACTCTAGGGCCTCTTCATCTTTTTCAGTTCTGTAACAAATTGGAACTAACTGAAATATATGCTTACGATTGAAGGGAAAGATAATTTTATTATTATAATACAACCTCATAATCAAGGATATTCTACTCTTGTTTATCTTCCATTTTTGTTCCTTTTATTTGCCCATATAAAAGCAAGTGTATTCAATCAATAATATTCTTTTTCTCCCTGACAAAATATATTGACGGAAAAAGCCAATGAAAAGGGGAGTTTAGATTAAAATAAGCCATCCTTCTTTTGCAAGAGTATCAACTAAAAAAAATTTGTTTTCCAGTCCTTCCCAAACACACTTCAATTGCTTAATCCATTGGCACTTATTTTTGTCCCCAAATAGCGATTCTTAACCTTTTATTTACATTCCACTTTTCTTTCCCACTTTTTTTTCTTTTTCATCTACCCATCTTTCCCTGCAAACATTTTTTTTTTCTACTTCTTTACCAGATCCATTATTCTAACATTTGTCAAATAAGTTAAGAATAGCGAAGTGGGAGCAGTCCGCCTTGCTACAATACCGCGAATGGAACTTCCCACAGAGTTCCCGCCATATCTGCTACAGTACCATTAATTCCAATGGACAAGTGCGACTTGGACCGATCCAGGTGGGCCCGGTCAACACTTCCTTCACATAGATTTTTTTTCACTCCTATTACCCTAAGTCTATAAATACATTATTTTTTGAGTTTTTAACAGTTTTGGATTGCATTTCTATCATGACATCCGTCGGCGTCCCTTATTTTCCTCCAAGGGTGAGTGGTACTGTCGGCACTATAAAAAAAAGTTGGGAGAGTTGCCCGTAAGAAACTATCAGTCAACGGAATCAAAATCGCATCGCCCGCTTCGGAAGGACGTTTAATTTACGTATAGATTTAAGTTTAGAAAAATATGAAAGCCAAACTGATCCCATATTTTTCATAGTTTAAATGAAAGAGTGTTTTACCTCAAATCATGTATATATTCTGAAGGATAAACACAAGACTTGAGGGTAAGGCTCGATCAAATAAACTAAGAAAGATATAACATCCGTTTGATCTGCGAAACCGTTTTATTTGCCGACAAATTCTCCTATTTAATATGAAAAATTAAATATGGTTTATTTTAAGTTGGGTTTGAAAAAACTTCCTATAAGGGCAAACCCCTATAGTTAATTATATCTTAGACAACCGTAGTCATCTAAGAATACTCTCGATAAAAATCAGAAAAAATTACCTTCAATGAGGTCAAAAGGATAGGACTTTTCAACTAAATCGTACAAAGAGTGCAAAAAGGAATGGTTCAAACTTGGAACATTTATTGTAGAATCCAAAAGAGGAAGAACTAGGGGATGTCACAGATTCGAAGAAGAACCTCGGTGACTTCCCAGTCTACCCTATGGTTTGACTTCAATTTTGAGAAGAAATTATTCAAGTGTTTCATCATGCCAATTTTATTTAATTATGGCTTACATTCATATGAAACGATCACACAAACAGCCTGGAAGATATGAGAATTTAGGTCGTGACGAACGACAATCTCGGAATCCTAAAACGAGTTAGGACTTAGATTGCACAGTAGAACTGTACAAATATCTAATGAAAAGTTGAGGATTTATGTTGCACTAGGCAAACAATTTTCAAATCTTATGAATTGTTGTTTAGGTCTAAGAAAAGAATGGTTTAGCTGGGGAAGACATGTTTTATTGTTGAAGATGATCGTGTTGTCCATCGTGCTAGCTCCAAGTTCCTTGTCGTGACGAGTTTAAGTTTTCTAAGGTGTCAGGTTATGATGTCAAATCAAGCGGCCCTATGGTTGTAGTTCTTTAAACATTCTAGGAGAACAGTTTGAAGTTGTATAGTGTATAGAATGACAGTGGAGTATGTAGCACAGGACAAGCAGTAGAGTATGCAGTAAAGAGAATAGTACAACATGCGGTGTAAAGAAAAAGTAGACGGTACAGCAGAAAAGTGATTACAAGAAAGTAGCATGTTGTAAACATAAAGCAAACCTGCATACCTAGGGGATCCGTTTTCCTTAGATGTAGTTGATGTAACAGGTACAAATAATCAAAATTGAAGAAACAGACTGAAATGCATTATATAAACGAAAGCAAGGAAGAAAAGAAACGTCACCATGAAAACCCGAGAAAGGATGGTAAATGACCCACGATGAAAAACTTGGGAAAAATTAACGAATAATCTATGACAAAAAGCTCGAGAAAATCGATGGGTAACAATTCAAATAAAATCATCAAAAACCTCGGGAAAATCCCGAGAAAAAGACCACGAGTGTTTTGTCCAAAAATCGACGTTCCGAACGCGTCGGCGCAGTCTGTTTCGTCAACCGAAATCGTTTAGGCAACCTCGTCGACGATCGGGACGAAAACGCGTCGCGACCCGAGTCCTATCAAAATTTCGGTGTGAGCTCAATTAAACAGGACGGTGCAGAATGCGACGGCGCCAGATCAACGCGTACGGTCAATCCTATGGCCAATTGTCATATAGGGATTCTCCTTGAGCTCCCTCACAGTAGCCCCACCTATTAAGTGCTAGAAGTCAAAAACTACCATGCGGAACGTCAAATCGAGCAATTGAAACCTCAAAATTTGTAACGGTGAGGGCTCCTTTGCTAGTTTTCTAGGAATAGTCAACAGGAAAGTCCTACGTCTAAAACCTAGGCTATCAAAAAGGATAGACTAGACCTCCGCCAAAAGTAAGGTCAACAGGTACTCTAGTTGTATCTCGTTTCGATGTGATGATCCTCCTCCAAGGGTGGAGTGGGGCTCTGGCTATATCTCGCTCTTGATGGGGTATTTATCTCCAAATTTCCTTGCCCCGCATCCACCCCATCACTCGGCCGCCCCTTCCCTGCTACAGCCGCCCAGACAACCTCCTTTTGTTGTTTTTGTAATTCCTTTTACCCAGCCACCTTCCCCCTCTTCTTTTCCCTCCTTACTGCAGTCACACAGAACAGTGTCTTATTATTGCTACTTTGTTGTCCTCCAGCAAGACCAAATACCAGCCACCCCATGTCGTTTCATGCAGCCTAGATCCTTCCGCTACCTTCCCGCATCGCTCACAATCGTTGTTCCAAGCTATTGCCATCTGGAAAATAGCAAACATGTTTTTCCGCTGTCCAACTGCCACCCTACTTATTGTAACTCCCAGAAAACTGTACCAACCGTTATTATAGTTCATCCAAGTGCTCATACCATCATTCCCACCACTTGCCACCCTTTCCAAACCCCATAGCTGAGCACCATCACCATTGGATCAAAACCTAGTGGAAATTTGTGTGTCGTATCCATTGTTATTTTCCCTTTTAGTGTATTAGTTATAACTGCCTATTGGTCACTCAATAATAATAATTGTTCTTTTTTGTTATTTGGGATAACTCCGATATCATTTGGTATCAGAGCTAGTCTAAGTCTAGTCCTATCCTTGAGTTTCTAGCATCCACTAATACCTAATCCCCACCTCCATACAACAATATCTTCATTGATTTTTCAAATCAGTCACTCAAAAATTTTCTTTCCCCTCGTGAATCATTACTATACACCCTCTTCCACCTACCCAAACCTAAATCTCAACCACGCCACTAAAGAGACAATTGTCCGAGACCAGATTAGGAGGAAATGGCATAATATCGTCTAAGATAAATGTATAAAGAGAGGTCCATAGACTTTCTATGGAAGTCCTCCAACTATAACAGAGGCTTGCCATTAGTAGTCACAACAGTGATTTGCTAAACGAAAGGAATAGAACAAATCTCTTCCACTGTGTGAACTTCAGAGATGAAGAGCTTCTACTTTGAAGATTTAACTTGAATGTCTAAGAAGTTGGGTTGTTGAAGAAAATGTGGATTTGTCATGTTTTGACAATCAATGTGATCTGGACAAGTAAGTGGCTCCAAACAGAGAAACTTTTCTTTAAGTGTCAAGTGGGAAATTTTGAAGCATCTACGTGTGAAAAAAAAGACAAGATCACTACCTGATCCAGGATGACGAAAGATGCGGTGTCAGTACCTACCAGTTTATTACGGATAGGATGTGTAGACCATAGCTTAAAAAGCGGAGAGACAACATAATCAAATGATTGTCATACCTTAAAGGCAGAGTTTAACCTCCAGATTTGAGCAGCCAACACTTTACGTGAATTTACCTCCTATTTGGAGAGGGGTCCATTCCTATTTCCTAAATCTAAAAAAATATTATCATATTATTAGGGCATTTTTGGATTATGTTTCTGTCAAAACAGTCATCAACGCCCTTTATTTTCCTGTATAAGGCTATATCTAAGGATGAGTAGTGCTCCGATTGTAGCCAAGGGAGACTAGTGCTCCGGCTGTATCCAAGGGCGACTGGTACTCCGGTTGTATCTCACTCCTGAGAGAATATTTATCTCTGACTTTCCTTGCGCCGCATCTGCCTCATCACTCTGGACTGCCCCTTCCCCACGACAGCAACCCGTAACAGCCTCCTTTTGTTGTTTTCTAGAGTTCCTGCTGCCCAGCCGCCTTCACCCCTTCCCTCGTAGCCGCAGTAGCATAAACAGCGTCCCTTTGTTGTCCTCCTGCTGAACTAGTCGTCAGCCACCACTTGTGCGATTTCCTGCAACCCCCACTCTTCATCCAACATTCTTGCATCACCCTCAATCGTTGTTCCTCATTGTTGTCATCTAGAAAACAACATACTAGTTGTTTTCCTACCATCCAGCTTCCCCCCACTCATTGCCACTCCCAGAAAACTGCTCCATTCATTGTTATATTTCATCCTAGCACCCATACCATCATTCCTGCCACTTGCCACCCTCCCAAGCCCTATAGCCAACCACCAACACTCCTGGATCGAACCCTAATGTGACTTTGTGTCATGTCTGTTGTTATTTTCCCTTTTAGTGTGTTGGTTGTAACTGCCTATTGGTTATAGTTATTAATAAATAATTATCTTTTAGAAGTACTTTGACAAAAAAAATATTTTGACAAATAACTATATTGACCAAGGTTTACTGTTACGCAGGATTGCATTAATAATTTTTGGGGACATTTAAAAAAAATGAGCACTTTACCTTTTAACTGTGAAAATTGTAATGCATAATTTGTGCATTACCTAATCAAGGTTGAATTAATAATTTTTGGGGTCATTTGAAAGAAAAATGAGCACTTCACCTCATAAATGAGAAATTTTAACAATCAAGGCTAGTTTAAGCCTCTTTATATGAAATAGAAGCAAGTCTACATCATATGCATTAATACTGATGTTGTTCAAATTTAAAATAATGAAACATTTACACAGCTTATTACATCAGACCTCCAAATAGGCTCCAGGCAAGTATGCTCAAGCAATGAAAAAATTACAATATTCTATATCCACTAATAAAAAGAACGTGCATACCTGTTCAAGCACCGAGTTAATATCCCGACCTCTCTCAACTGTATCTCTTCTAATTCTTCTAGCAAGCCTAACATCAGCATCTAACAGTGCAATATTAGAATGAGGGCAATGATGGATAAATGTAATATATTTCATCTTGATATATAAGAAACTTTTAAAACAGAAGATTATTTAGCTTCCTCGTGATAGTATTCATGATGGTCTCAGTAAATAACGGTAACTAAGAACAACCAAGTAACGAAATTCATGCTCGGGCATAGTAATTGAGATGAAAGTTTCGTTTGAAGAAACTTTTCTGCTACTTTCAGCTTCAGAATAATTCCTTCATTTTATGAGTTGTTTGGTTATTGTGTTTTTTTAGAAACACTTCTAAAAGAAACTCCATTTTTTTTGCCAATTTCAGCCGTAACTTCTATCAAACTTTAAAATGCGGATTTTAAAAAAACTGTATTTTGATAGGTTTGTTTAAAAAGAGAAACCTAACCAAATAAAGCCTAAGCCCGATCAATTCGGGTGAGTCCTAAAAATTCTCAAGATAGTAAAATGGGACATAATGAAAGCAAAAAGGTTAAATAATTGGAAGAGAAGCTCATTCTGAAATATAAAAATACTCTGATGGGAAAAGAATGCAATATAGAAAACAAAAACCAACCAGTATCAACAAATATCTTCATGTCCATTAGGTTGCGAACACGTGGATCATGGAAAACTAGAATCCCTTCCAAAATAATAACATCCGATGCATTCACCTAGCGAAATTAACTTTGTTAAGCAAATGTAACCACCATAATCAAAAGATAAAAGAAAAACAGATGCAGGCAGGCACTCACTATTGGTCAAACAATAAATGCTAAAGAAAGGAAAGTTTGGTCAAACAATAAATGCTAATGAAAGGAAAGTTAGGTTTAAAGAAACAAAGTGCTATACATGTAAATATGAAAATTCAGGCGTGAGATATGCAAATACATAAGAATTGTGGGCTACGTATGTAAATTTCCCACTAAGAATCCAATCATTAGAAGGTAATCCAGAAATTTGAGTTCAGTTGAAGCATACCTTCCGG
>JXCR01134851.1:7397-39977 GCA_002079205.1 Phalaenopsis hybrid cultivar
TTGTTTAATGTTTTAGTTTTGTACTTATTTCAAGATTTCATTACCCAGCAATTTCTCTAATGATTTATATGTGTATAAAGCTCCTAATATTACAGACTAGGTGAAGTAGAAATTTTGAGAAGGACTGCAAAAATTTCATAATGATGAAAATGCCTAAAATACTGAGGTATGATTTATATTTAAATAATTTTAATTCCACTTGTATTATTTCATATTGAAAAACTTAAGCTAGAGGGAGGGAAGAAAAAGATTAACTATTAGATGTCCTCTATTTCAATATTTTCAAAAATTATTAATAAGATTTTATGTAGTCAATTTAATTCAGGTAGCTATATTTTGTAGCTATTTAAATATTATGGTAGATTTAAAGAAATATTTTTGTAATGAAAATTAATTTTGTAAATTAAGATATTTAATATAAGAGAATAAGATTATAGTTAACTATTTAAAGTAAAGGAAACTATATTTTGAAGTATTAAGAATCTAGAAATTCATTTGAGACGAAAAGATTGGGGCTCAATGATGTAAAAGCTATGAAATATGTATAAGTTAAGGGAATGCTTTGAGTTTCAAATTTACGGAAAGAAAGGTGATGTTCAAAATCATTAAAGGCTATCCAAATATAGTAATCCTCACTTGAAAAATAAAAAAGAAAGGATTGAAAACAATCCCTGAAAAGAAAAGAAAAATATATAGGATTGAAAACAATCCAAATGAAAAAAAGAAAAGAAAGAAAAAAATTATGGAAGTGAGGAGAAGCTTGAGGATATGCCTAATAAAAAATGGCTTCACTGGGACCCTCCTAAAGGGAAAACTTAAATACATTCCTGAACTTATATTTATGGAATATATCTTTTACTAGTAGTGTTCTCATGAAGTTCCTATCATTTAAATATTCTAAGTGACTTAATACAACATATAGTAATTCTTGAAATGAATAGAAGACTAGAACTCTTAAAATTGATGACTAGATAATCTTGTAGCTACAGAGTTAATTCAATTGCTTGAATTTTTTCTGAAAATCTCACTATGATATTTATTTAAATCGAGCTTATAGTATTTCTGAATTCAAACTTTACTACAATAGATCATAACTTTTATATACTACTACAACTACTTGAGGACAAGTAATAGTTATGTTTGGGGGATTTTGACCAAAGAAAAATATGTTGAGATTTGCATAACTATTTTATATTATTTTTGATGATATTACACTTTAAAGAAATGTATTTTTTATGTTTTGTTGCAGGAATGATGAATTAGGGTCGTTGGAGCAAAAAGATGCAAAAAGGAGCGAATTTGGAGCGAAAAGGACCAAAAGGTGAGGAATTGAACTAGGGCGCCAACGACGCCCTCTACCCCGGCGACGGCGAGATTTTCCAGAGACTCCAGAATTAATTCATTAAGAAGGTCCGTCGACGGCGAGCTCGGCGGTTATGATCAACTAGGCTTTGGATAATGACAAATTTTAAAGGGATGCTTAGGCAACTCTTTGGAAAGTTCATCCACATCTTTAAAGAGAAGACTATGGCTGAAAATAAAAGGGGGAGACTCAAAATTGAAGTGTGAAATAAGTGTAGAGAGTCTAAATTGAGAGGAATTCTTGAAGAGATTGTAAGAGTGGAGGGAAAGTGAGAGATTTCTTCCTCCTTGCCGCTTTGAAGAGAAATTGTGTACTATAGTGTAGATGTTAGCCTTCAGGTGAGGGGAACGTGGGAGCTCCGAAGTGAGATCTGGTATCCTCCCAGCCTAGTCGTAAATTCAATAAACAAGCGTAGGATTAGTCAATGTTCTTTATGCCTGGACCAAAGGGTAAAGAATAGGTATGCTCCTAGTTGGCACAATATAATTTGAACTAATTCACTTTATCCATTCACTATANGGTGAGAACCGATATCCTCCCAGCCTAGCTGCAGATTCAATAAACAAGCGTAGGATTAGTCAATGTTCTTTATGCCTGGACCAAAGGGTAAAGAATAGGTATGCTCCTAGTTGGCACAATATAATTTGAACTAATTCACTTTATCCATTCACTATAATTTCTTGACAAGGAGAAGGATGCTTTCTTATATATTGGATATCACATTCAAACCTTCATTAGTATAATTAGTTATTTAATAGATATTAAAATTACATATTTATTTCATTTTCCTATTAGTGACAGATAAGCAAATTGAACTTAGTTGTTGTGATTAAAGTACTGCTTTTCTAAAATCTTAGTTTATAGTTCTAATCTTACTCCCTGTGGGATCGATATTTAGGACTTCATTAGAGCCCTATATTACTTGAGTGATACNCAAATTGAATCGATTCACTTTATCCTTTCACTATAATTTCTTGACAAGGAGAATGATGCTTTCTTATATATTGTATATAACATTAAAAACCTCATTAAGATAATTAATTATTTCATAATTATTAAAATTACATATTTATTTCAATTGTCTATTAGTGACAGATAAGCATATTGAATTCCATTGTTGCGATTAAAGTATTGCTTTTCTAAAATCTTAGTTCGTAGTTCTAATATTACTCCTTNATATGAAAATCTCAACATATTTTCTTTTGGTCACTCCTATTTGGCCCAATACAGCTAGAACTGATTCACATTATTCATTCACTATAATTTCTTGACAAGGAGCAGGATGTTTTTTTATATATTGAATATCACATTAAAAACCTCATTAGTATAATTAGTTATTTAAGAGTTATTANTATTTTTATCAAATCTATAACTGTTATTAATGTTTTGGTACAGTTGCTGAGGAATTAAATGTTTTAGCAACAATATTAAATACTTATATTTTTAAGCATGTATAAAGTCGCAGTCACCCACCATGCTAGCTCCAAGCTCCTTGCCGCGATGAGTTTGTGTTTTCTAATGTTTCAAGTTATGATGTCAATTCAGGTGGCCCTATGGTTGATGTTCTTTAAATTTTTATAGGGGCATGTTAAAGTTGATCAGAGCTACACCAGTTAGGATCCTACAGTTCCCTCATTCCGGCACCACTATTTTCTATTAGCTTCACTTAGTCCAAATGAACTTACTAAACTCAACATAATGAGTTCCATAATTTCATTTAGACTGTGGGAAGCCTCGTTAGCAACCGTAGGTTACCTCCTCCGAGGGATTCCCGATCATTAGATAGAGATGTCTTAATTTTGTTGAAGTTGTAGTTTTGTGTGATGTTCATGATTAAATTTTGAGTTGTTTTATATTTTGAATATTGTGGAGGTGAATTTTATCTTGGTGGATTTTAATTTTTTGTTTTATTTTGTGGCTATCATGATAGTTTTAGTATTCATGCAGGGTGACATCTTTGTTTAGCATGCAAGTTTGCAGGTATAAATGCGCAGTACAAGAAAGACAATGCTGAAAAATGTAAAAGCGTACCTAGCGAGTCTTCTCGTTCCACCACCTGAAACTCAAAAGGCATGTTAAGGCAGTTTATATGAAAATATTAAGTAAAAATTTGATGAATTATCTAACCTTAGGTCATATCTTGGTAGGTCCTTAGGAGTTTAATTAAGGATGATGTTGTCAAGCAAAACATATTAAGTTTAGTAGATCTCTGAGGTATTCAACAGATCTAGAGAAAGAAGCAGGACCGTGCTACTCTCTCGCTGCCTGGTGAGAAATCCCGAGTTCTTTTAAACTTATTATGTTTCTTAATAATTCATCCCGTAAATACCCTTAGTGCTCAGTGAGCATTGATGTATCAATTACCCCTAAGAGTAAGGTAATTATCATATGTAACTTAATTTTGAAAATTATGTGGGTAAAGACCCTTACAGAGGCAAGGTAGTGCTATTGGAACACTTAACAAAATTTTGGTCTTAATTGGACTTGTAGTGTTTGAAAGACGTCTTAGTTTTAATTTATATTTACTTTTCTAATCCTCATTTAAGTGAAACTTAATTTAGCCTAAGTCACTACTAAGCCCTTAAGAACTAGGTGTGTCTTAGTTAGTTTTGAAAAGGTTAAGCTTTAGGTGGTCATAAATCATGATTTGAATTTTATTTGAAAATCAAAATAGGGGTATTAAATTGACTAATTATTACTTCAAAAGTCATAACCCTAAGCCCTAGATTCATTTTATTTTAATAAAATTCCAAATTTTAATAATTTAGAAATTTATTAATTGATCTTTTTTAATTAAGAAACTGAGGTTGGTTTCTACCAATTAGCCCCTAATGTTTCAAACATCTAAATTAAGATCAGAGGTTACCCATTTTCCTCTTTAAATTAAGCATACATGCTAATTAAGGCTCTAACACTTCGTAAATTGTCAAATTAAATTCAAATGACTTTGAAATTTTTATCCTACCTCATTCATGGGTCAATTAAGACGTCAGAGGAGAAAATATAATTTTTCAAAATTTAATTTGATTTATATAATTATTTTTATGTAAAAATAGGATTTTCCGAAGAAAATTCCTAACTTTACCACGGTAAATCCTAATTTCTTGAAATTTTTATTGGAGGTAGACCGATACCAAAGAAGACTTTGGACCAAATTTCATGTTTTTTTTAATTTTATTTGAATTTTAAGAATTTTTGTTAATTTCATTAGGTATTTATTAAATATAAAATATTTCAAATGGGCAAAATTAAGTTTTGTATTTTTGAAAAGTCCTCCTAAGGTTAGAGAAGATTTATTTTTTTTTAATTTTCTTTGATTTATTGGAATTATTCTTAGTGAAAACTCATTTTTTGCCTTTAAAGATCATTTTCAGGCTTTAAAATTCAATATCTTTATTTAGAAAACCAGGAAAAATATTCCAATTGTTCTTAAGTGCTGAGAAAATAATTTAGAATATTTACATGAATTTTATTATTTTTATGTTTTTTTAAGGATTTTTAATTATTTAAATATTTAAAATAGGTTAAAAATCAAGTTTTTATTTTATATCATTTTATTATTTAAATATTTAAAATAGGCTAAAAATCAAGTTTTTATTTTAAATATCATTTTATTTTTAAAAATACTCCCTGATCACAAAGAACTCAAAAAATAAGTTTTTATAAATTTTTTAGTTATATTTTGATTTTTAAAAAATCATTTAAGTGCCAAAATAATATTTATCTTTAAAAATCCAACTTAAGTTACAAATGAGACTCAAAATACTTTGAAATTTTTATGTTGAGTTCTCTAGATCTTAAATAATAGTGAAGATAAAAAATCAAGTCATTTTGTTATTTGTATTTTTCAAAATTAATTATCTTAGTGATTTGGGTTTGTAAAATCAGGTGTATTTTGAGTGACTTAGCTCATGAGAATTTTTTCCAATGGTTCTTTGATCATAGTAAACCTTCCACAATTTTCTTGGATTTTTCTAAGCAACATGCTAATTTTTATGATTATTTTAAGAAAATAATGCACATAAACTTGAAAAATGTGATCCTCTGTCTAGGGACTTCCTCTGGCTTTGGAAAAATCAGAGAATGTTCCTCTTGACAGAGGCTATAACATGCCAAAAATTCAAGCTATGATGGCAAGTCTACATGCATGAAGAATCAAAAGATTTAAATCAGTGTTTAATTAATTAAAAATAAAATATTCATCACATGGACTTAAAATTATTTCAACTTTATTCTGCTCTGTTCACTGAGCAAGAGGGTATTTTTATTTTATATTTGTGATTTTTCTACACCAAGTTAGGGGTATTTAAATAAATAGGAAAAAATCCCTATTTATCTATTGTGTGCTGACTAGATCCTAAGCAGCTCCGAAGGCACGTGTGACATGCTCCAGTTTGACGCCGCCATCCACGTAGCTGCTGACTCAGCATGCAGTTTATGTTCTGACGTGTTGTCCGGCTCGATCTCCTCAATCAATTCGATACACGCTTGATGAAATGGCTCCCCATCATCGTCCCCGATAGAGTGATCCCATGACCACACTAAAACCTTAAGATCTCGGCCTAAACTAAACCAAATCACTTTAGGTTTGATCCTATGGAGTCTTCTAAGTGAAATGAACACATCCATATGGTAATCATGTAATTAAATTAAGCCTAATTAAATGGAGAATCAAAATAGGCTCGGGAGGGAGAGAAGTTTTATACCTTTGCTCTGAGAAGTGAAGCTTAAATCAGAGAGTCTTAACACATTTGTTGTGTTCCAAAGACGCTAGGGATTGAGTCTCTGGTGTTGGTGTGAGACCTAGATATGATTTCGATCACGGCCGGATTTGGGTGTTGGTCTAGAGCTATGGTAGAGGCTCTGTGAGAGGGTAATTTGATGGGGCTTTCGCTCCTTTCACTATTGTGAAGGTGTGGGTGAGTTTAATTAGAGTTTATTGGATTGTGGAGGTATGGAGAGTTTTGTCCTGTCTCCATCAAGGTTTTGAGCACAAAAATTGGGCTCCGTCAAGGGGATTCAAGGCAATGTGATAGTTGGGATTTGGAGGTCTCAAAGAGGCTTTAGGATCAATTTGGGGTAGTCTCTTAGAGTAATTTTTAGCTCTCCCTCTATGGTCTTGGAGGGGAGTGTTTTATAAAAATTCCCTTAGGCTTGCTGCCATGTTCAATTGGGGGTGAAATGTGCTGCCTAGGTGGAGGGCAGCGAGGCTCTAAGCTTTAATTTGGATGATGTGGCTTCTAAGTTTGAATTGGGTTTAATCCCATGGGGTAGCTCTTAGTTTGGCCATTTTTGGGCCACTAGGCTGGCCGTCAAGCCAGGGGGAGGCGACTAGGAGCTCAGGGAACCCAGGGGTCACAGCAATTTAATGATTTTAGGCTTTATTTTGGTAAGGGTATCCTAAGCATGTTCATTTTTTGGAATAAAATCCCTTAATTTTGGGGACTTTTGGTCCATGGCATAGGTTAGGTGATTATATGGGTTTTGGCTCAGTCTTAGGTTCTAACCAATGGCTGAGGCGGAGTTAATTTGATGACTTTGGGGTAGTTAGGCCATCTTTAATGCATAGGTTCAATGTGGGTTCAAGTGAACAAAGTTTGGTTTTGGGCTAGGTTAGCCATGTTAATTGGCTTAATTGATTGATCAACATTGTGTAGATGATTGTTATGAAGATTTTTGGTGAAGGGTTGAAGTGATTTTGAGTTCAATTGGTAAGTCAATTTGAGGGATTTTTGAATTTGGTCAATTTTGGTTATGTTGGGCTAGCCTTGGGCTAAGTCCAAATTCAATGGTTCAAATTATCAAGGGAGATGGTTTGAATATTTTTCATGAAGGGATAGAGTGGAAATTGTTGGGCTAAGGCCCTCAATTTGGTGAAATTTGAGGACATGGCCAATTTGGGGCAAATTTGGGGCTTTTTGGAATTAGGTTGAAATCAAATGAATTTGAGGTCTCACCAAGGCCAATTTAAGGTCAATTTTGAAATATTAGGAAGTTATGAAGGTTTTTCAACACAAATTGTGGCCAATTGAGTGGGTTATGGGTTCAATTTGGTGGAACCAAGTCTTACGGCCAAAATTGGCTTTTTGGTTTAAATAAAAATTGGGTCCAAATGATGGACCAATTGAGCTTGGATTTGGTCTAGATTGGTCATATCAATGGTGAATTTGAGTTTAGAATTGAAATTAGGGTAAATTGAGACCAAGTGGCTAGACAATTGGAGTGATTTGGGGAAAGTATGGGCCTTTAAAGAGCAATTTGGGGGTTTTGATCAAAGATGATCAAATTGGCCAAATTGGGCCATGTGATAGTTGAGAAAAATGAAATTGAAAATATTTGGAAGGTTTTTGAAATTTTTAGCATTTTTTGGAATTTTGGGGCAAGGAGGGGTATTTTGCTAATTTGGCATATTTTGATGATTTTGGGTAGTTTGGGTGTTTTCAATGTGTTTGAAATGATTTTGGAATCAAGTTGGGTATTTTGAGTAAATTTGGGAATTTTGGCCAAATTTGGGGTCCCACAGGTATCTATGTAATTTGGGGGAATTTAGGGGCAAAAGGGTAGGTTGGGTATCTTGGTAAAGTTGGAGTACCAACCACCATTAATAAGCCATGGACCAATGGAAACCCCATTTTGCGTCCTCTATGCACTGGTCTTAGCTAAACCCTAGCTTAGGGGCAATGTGTTTAGGGGACCACCTACATGAGTATCCCAAGGGTATCAAGGGACCAAAGCCTAGAAGTTTAGGTTTAGGGTTGTGAGTGACTGTGAGTGTAAGTGATTGTAAGTGAGTGCCTTAGCCCTAGACCAACACCCAAGGTCAACCCTAAGGTCCAGCAGTCCTAACGGTGACTTATCTTGAGTTCCCTTATAATGACCCTACCTACTAAGAGTTAGAGGTTATGATCAATATGTGGAACTTCAAGTTGAGTAAAGAGGAGTGTAGAATTTCTAATGGTGGGGGTTCCTTGTCTAGTTTTCTATGAATAGTCAATAGGAAAGCCCTATGGCTAGATTTTAGGCTACTAAAGAGGAAAAACTAAACCTCAACCAAAGTAAGGTCAACAATTCTTTATGAGACGAGCTCCTGATCAAGTTGACCTACTAAGCCACGCTCCAGTAAAAGAATTCACTTTATGTGTACTTAGAAGTGCAACCCTCTTATAGCTTATATGGGTAAAGCTCCTCTAACTCTGATTTGGTCAAAATTTGTATGGTATCTTGTTACTGTCCATCCTTCTGAAAGTCACAGACACCCTACGGTGTCGTACCCCTGCGATGCAATGCTTGGAGAGGTCAACTCCATTTTTTAAAAAAATTAGTACTGAACCTATCAGTAGTAGAATCTCAATGAATCGTCTGAACTCCTCAGGGAAGATAACATCAATCTCTTTTCTAAATAGTATATTGCTCTTGCTCATGAAGGAGACTGTGCAGAAAGGCCTCACAAAATCATGATGGTATATGTGTGGGGAAATGCAATTGAATTTTTATGAAGAATTTATTTTATTTTATACAATTTTAAATGTCAATATTTTTGGATTATTTGAACTTCGATCTTCATTTACTTTTAGATTTGACCAATTAAATTGTTAAAATGTGTTGAGAAACATATGTTCCAAATAGACTATGATTTCTACAACATAGGAAGAATCACATTTGATTTCATGGGAGAGGATGTCATATGGAGTTGAGTGTAAATAAACAGAGAAATATACTTTGATGGATGCAAATTTAGAGATTTTAAGGTGACGGACTAAAATCCCCAATTTGGTCCAGTTGATTAAAAACTGATGCGAGATTGTCAGCCTTCAGGTGAGGGAGTAGTGGGAGCTCTAGAGTGGTTGCCGGTATCCTCCCAGAATAACCACAAAATTATGGACCAAACTCAATATTAGTTAATGTTATTTATGCACTAGAAGAGGGTAAAGAATAGGATTGCTCCTATTTGACACAAAACAATTTATATATTTTTTTTCCAGATGATTTTAATTTCTTCACAATTCATATACTCATTGTAAAGAGGAATGATGCTTTCTTAAATTTGAATTCTTCATCACAAAAATTTTGTTGGGTTTTCGTAAATTTTACTTTTGAAAGTTTAACAATTAGTTTAATTAACTTTATCTTTTTACTTTAGTTTATTTAGCATTCACTCTATTACTTTATATTTGAATTTAACACTTCACTTTTATAGTTTAAAATTTTAGTTTACATTATAATCTTAAGAATTTACTTATAGGCATTTACAACTTCTTTGTGGGATTGATATCTAGGACTCCATTTGAGCCTTTTATTACTTGAGTGATATTTATACTTGCGTTATTTTTAGGGGATTTAGTGGTTTAAAGATTTTTAAAAGATAAAACTATTTTCACTAAAATTATTTTTGTTAGAATTAATTTGTATATTTAATATTGTATCTGTTGTGTGTATTTCATAATATTTAAAATATTTACAAAATTAACACACTAAATCTACCCGCATCAAGTTTTTGGCGTCGTTGCTGGGGAAGTAACGGAAAGTAGTAGTAAGTTATTTTATAATTTGAATTATTTTTATTTTAAACTAAAAAAAGCTTTCATAGTTTAGTTTGAATACTTTCATATTATAGTGTGTTTTCTTATTTTAATTACTTATTGTGTATGTTTATGCGTAGTGTAAGATCTGAAGATTTAGTGCCTTACGATTCTAAGTTAGAAAGAATTATTAGAAAAATTTGAAAATAATAAAAAGAGATAAATCATATTAGCAAAATGACTTGGAATTTGAGTAATGCTGGAAATGTGAACGAACATCATCAGAGACTTTTAAGAGATTATGCTAATCGTACAACATATGAAATTCATTTGAGCATATAAAACCTTGCTGTAGCTACCAATTCATTTGAGCTTAAACCTAATATTATTTAAATGGTACAAAACAATCAGTTTGGAGAAAAACCAACTTAAGATCCTAATTTAAACCTTACTAATTTTCTAGAATTGTGTGCTACTTTTAAATATGATGGAGTATAGAATGATGTCGTCAGACTTAGACTTTTCCTATTTCACTAACGGATAAAGATAAGATGAGGTTGACCTGAATCTATCAGAACATGCGGAGACTTATCACAAATATTTTTATCTAAATATTTCCCACCTTCAAAAATTGCTAAGCTTAGAAAAGATATTACATCTTTTTGTTAGTTTGAAGGGGAATCAATTTATGAAGCCTGAAAAAGTTTAAAGATCTCCTTAGGCAGTGTCCACACCATGCGTTGCCAGATTGGTTAATAATTTGAACTTTTTAAAATGGATTGGTTGGATCTCTTAGATCAATAATTGATGTTTCTGCCGATGCAACATTGATGTCAAAACAATGCTATGAAGTATATTCTTTAATCTTCAGAATTAACTGATATGAAAGAACAACAGTTGCTAGAAATTTTGAGAAGATATAAGAAAACCTTTGGTTGGACATTAGCTGATATTAAAGCAATCAATCCTTCAATTTATATGCATAGAATTTTATTGGAACATCAACATGAACCAAGAGCTGATCCTCAAAGAAAATTGAATCCTATGATGAAAGAAGTTGTTAAGAAAAAGATTTTAAAATGGTTAGATGTTGAAATAATATATCCCATTTCAGAGAGTGCTTAGTTGAGTCCAATTCATTGTGTTCCAAGGAAAGGAGGTGTGACAGTAATGACAAATGAGAATAATGAATTAATACCAAAAATATAAGTCACTGGATAACAGATCTTTAAAGATTATAGAAAATTAAATTTTATTACCAGGAAGGATCATTTTCCTTTACCCTTTTTGGACCAAATGTTCGATAAGCTGGTTGAGTATAGATATTTTCCTTTACCCTTCATCAAAGACCTATTGTTCTAGAGGATCAAGAGAAAACAAAATTTACTAGTCCTTATCAAACTTTTGCTTTTTGGTGAATGCTCTTTGGATTATGTAATGCACCTGCAACATTTCAAAGATGTATGAAGTCAATTTTCAGTGATTTAATTGAAAAAGTGATTGAAGTTTTTATGGACGATTTTTCTATATTTGAAACTTCATTTGAAATATGTCTAAATCATTTAGAAAGTTCTATAATTATGTGAAAAGACTAATCTCGTATTAAACTAGGAAAAATGTCAATTTATGGTTGCAGGATAAATTATGCTTTGACATAAAATTTCAGAAAATGACATGGAAATAAATCCTGTAAAAATTTAGCTTATATCAAACCTACCTCCACCTACTACTGTAAGAGAAGTTAGGAGATTTTTAGAAGGACATGTAGGATTTTACAAAAGATATGCTAAATATTTTTCCAAAATAAAAAAGCCTTTAGGCCAACTTCTGGAAAAAGATACAAAATTTGACTTTAACCACAATTGCCTTAAAGCCTCTGAAACTTTAAAGAAAAAATTGGTCACTGCTCCTATAATTATTTCACCTTATTGGGAGAAACCTTTTGAATTAATGTGTGATGCATGTGATTATGCAATTGGAGTTGTTTTAGGGCAGAGTTATGATAATATTTTTAAAGTCATATACTATGGTAGTAAGACTCTTAATGATGCTCAAATTAACCATACCACCACTGAAAGAGAGTTATTAGCCATTATTTATGCTTTTGATAAGTTTAGGTCATATCTTATTGGAGTTAAATGTATTGTGCATACTGACAACTCGATTATTAAATATTTAATGCAAAAGAAGGATGTGAAACTAAGTTTTTTTAGATGGCTAATTCTGATGCAAGAGTTTGATTTTATTGTAGTCGATAGAAAAAAGACTGATAATCAAATTGTTGATCATCTATCTAGGCTAGAATAGGAAGAAATGCTTGATTCTAAAAAAGAAATTAATGAAAATTTTCTTGACGAACAACTTTATGTTGTAAAAGGATAATACATACATTGGTATGCTGATGTTATAAATTATATTGTTAGTGGTATTTTACCATATGAACTAACAAAATAATAGGAAAAGAAATTCATTCATGATGCAAAATCTTATTTTTGAGATAACCCCTATTTGTTTAAATAATGTAAGGATTTAGTAATGAGACGATGTGTGCCTTACAAGAAATTCAGGAAATTATCCAAAAATGTCGTGATTCTAGGTTTGGAGGTCTTTTTGAGAATGGTGGAACAGTTTATAAAATTTTTCAATCTGGATTTTATTGGGCCTACTCTATTTAAAGATGCTAATAAATATATAAAAACATGTGATCGGTGTCAGAGAGTAGATAATATTTCAAAAAGAAATGAAATGTCTCTAAATTTTAATTTAGAAATTGAAATTTTTTATGCATGGGTATTGGATTTTATGGGACCATTTATACCTTCATTTGGATATATATATATATATATATNCACTTACCAGTATATTATTAGAGTCTACATGCACACACTCACACACACACACTCACACACACACACACACACACACACACACACACACACACACACACACACACCTATATCTGTTCCATTAGATGAGGTTGTGAAATCCAAGGAGATCAACCAAAAAGCTACTCTTGTTATTATAGAAGCCCCTCAGAAGAAAGACAGCTGAGATGAAACACCTAATGGAAGAGGAATGGCAAACACAGAAATCTAAGAAGAAGAAAAAGGTTATGTAAGAAGTTCAGAAATTAAGGAATGGAAATAATGGGTACACAGAAGCTCTAAAGATGGGAGGACCTCCTCCTTCTAGAGGAAGGACCAGATCAAGATCTCAGCCTTCTTCCCATTACAATCCCTCCAATGATTAAGATGCTGTGTTGGAATATAAGGGGCATTGCCCATCCTCAATCTCTAAGAAGACTGATTTATCTTAACAAAAAATATAAACTGTGGTGCTTACTTGAATTTATGGTTCAGCAAAACTTACAGAGAATTATTAACAAATTCCTTGGTTTTTCTCTCTATGCCAACAAAAAATAATAAAATTTGGTTCTTTTGTAGGAAAGAAATACAGTGGAGCATTATAATGTATCATCCACAGTTCATACACCTATCACTTCTTGTACAAGGCCATCTGGAGTATGCTACATTTATTTATACTGGAAGTCTAAAAGTTGATATACAGAAGCTTTGGGAGGGCATACATCTCATCAGCACTAATATGAACTCTCCATGGATGGTAGGTGGAGATTTTAATTGTATCACTAATGCAGCTGAGAAATCTGGAGGGAGACCTCCCAACCTGTCCAAAATGACTTACTTTAATTATCAAATTCAGTGGGCTGGTTTGTTTGACTTGGGATACCAGGCTCCTAAATTCACTTGGAAGAGGGGTCTCCTGTGGGAAAGACTTGACAGGATGTTGGTAAATGACCACTGGCAAAAACACTACCTCCTTACTTTTGTTACCCACCTAACCCTATATCCATAACTTCACCTAGTACTACCACACTCCACCCACCTTTCAGATAGCTAAATATGGGTTCTACCCACCCCCTTTTCATCAACTGTGTTGCTTTTAACTGGATGGGAATTGATCATACTGATCCTTTAATTAAGCTTAGCCTTTTTCATCAGAAAACCAGCAAAGCTTTGAGGAAGTGTGGTTGGGAGACTTTTGGAAATGTCTTTTCCAATGCCTTATTTGCTGAGAAGGAAGTTGAGAAACTTGAGGCTGCTATTCAGAATAATACTGCCACTGAAACTGAGTTGCTTACTGCCCAGACTAATCTAAATAAAGCTATTGACATCCAAGATATGCTACTCAAACAGAAAGCTTCTATTAACATTTTTACTGAAGGGGACAGAAACACTAAGTTCTACCATGCTTACATAAGTTACAAGAGGAAGTGCAATACCATACACTCCATTTATTCTACTGAGAGCAGATAGCTTAATGACAATGAACTTATAGCTAAGGATGTTGTTAAGTACTACAACTCCCTCCTGAACTCTTCTGCTGATCTCATTACTGATTATGAAGACTACTTTACTGAAGAATCAAGTTACACTAGTCAGTTCAATCTCACTGAAATCCCTTCAGATGAGGAAATATGGGAAGCCTTGAGCACAATTGACAGCTTTAAAGCAGCTGGCCCTGATGGCTTTACTGCTGACTTCTATAAAAATGTCTAGCACATTATTAAGAAGGAGTTAGTAGAGGCAATCAAGAGCTTCTTCAGAGGGGTCAATCTCCCTAGCTATTTTGGAGACACTTCTATTGTACTAACCCCTAAAGGAGATTTTCAAAAGACTTGGGAACATTACTGGCCTATCAACCTTACATCTGTCATAAGCAAACTCATAAGCAAGATCATAGCAGAAGACTTCAACCCCATCTTGATAGGATTATCTGTCCAAACCAAACTGCTTTCATTAAAGGAATATCCATTAATGATAATGTGGTGTTGGCACAAGAACTCATTCTAGACTTAGATAAAATCAGTAGAGGGGGTGACCTAATTTACAAATTAGATATTAAAAAGGCTTATGACACCATTGACTGTAATTTCATCTTGGGGATTCTTGCAGTTAGAGGTTTTCAACGAGAATTCATAAAACTCATCCAAAGGTGGCTTATAAACAACAATCACTCCATCCTTATCAATGGCCAACCCTGGGGTTCTTTCACTGCTACTAGAGGGCTCAAACAAGGTGACCCACTCTCTCCCACTATTTTATAATTGCTATGGATTACTTCTCTAGAATGCTTGACAGGAACATCCTCAACCAACAGTACTCCAAATTTCATCACAAATCCAATAAAACTATTTCCCACCTCATGTATGCTGATGATATCATGATATTCTCCAATGTCCAAAATATTGCAATTAAGAAAGTCTATAAATGTTTACAACAATTTCAAAAATATTCTGGGATGGAGTTCTGCCCTACTAAATGCCAACTTATATTCAACAGGAGGTCTTCTTCCAATTGCAAGCATTGGGTCTCAAAATACACTGGCTTCTCTATTGGTAGGGACCCAGTGAAATATTTAGGGGTCCAACTCACATGGGGGAGATCTAAAATGACCTAATTTGATGAGGTATTTCAGAAAATTTAGAAAACTTTATGCATCCGGTCTTATTCTTTTATGTTAAATGGGGGTAGAGTTACTCTCCTTAGAAGCATCTTAACTACCTTCCCCTCCTATATTCTTCAAACCAACTACCTTAAAAAAACATCCAAATTCAGTTGGAGAGAGTATTCAATAGATTCTTATTGGTAGGGCAAAGACAACAGCTTCACTGGGCTTCATGGCAGAAGGTAGCTAAACCAATAGCAGTAGGTGGGCTGGGATTCAAGGGTCTCCAACAAGTAACACAGATTAATTTCTGTAAGATGCAGATTCACTTCAGAGCACAAACTTCCCTCTGCACCAATTTCATGAATGCAAAGTATTGCAAGGACCAGCATCCTTCCCTCGTTACCAAGAAACTGGGGGGACTCCATAATCTGGACTAATATGCTTAAAATTAGAGATCTTGCTGAAGACATGTACACATGGGATTTGGGGAATGGCAAAGTGAGCTTTTGGCTTGACCACTGGGGCCCTAAGGACTGGCTTGGGCCCCCCCTTCAGATTTTAACCCTCAACTCTCAGTCTGTGATCTTTGGGATGGCGAATCCTGGGCTGTTTCTAAGCTCCAATCCATTCTACATGAGCTTCACCTATCTCAAGTCACTAATATTGTGTTTGATAAAGGCAAAAAAGATAGGATTATATGGCATAGCTATGTTAATCAAAGCTTGACAAAAGCTATCTATGCTAAACTATGTGGATGGGATAAAGTCAATTGGGGTGAAGCCATTTGGAACAAATATATATCTCCCTCCATATCCTTCTTTTGTTGGAGATTGTTCAACAACCTTTTTCCAACTGATGATATTCTTAAACTTAAGGGATTAAGAGGGCCTTCTAGATGCTATCTCTGTCTGAAATCTGAAGAGAATAATAACCACCTGTTTTTTAATTGTGAGTTTGCTCAAGAGGCATGGAAAGCACTACTTACTAAGATTAAAGGTGAGAGCTTGGACAAGAACTGGTATAGTCTAAAAGATGGATGGCATGGCTAGAAAAGTAAACATGGTGAGTAAATTCCTTTTGTTGTGGCTTGGTTCTTATGTATGTGTAGGAACAACAGCAAACATGAAGACATGATTATTCAACACAACAAGGTGACTAGAAACTGTGTTTCTTATTTAAACAAGTTGATCCAGCTCAAGAACTTCCCTAACGTCAGCCTGCCTAAGACCCGTGTTATCAATAGTCACAATAAGATTGACAACCTCCAGATTTTCAAACCATGAAAATTAACACTGATGGTAGCTTCTCTAAATGGGGTGCGGGGTGGGGGGTTTCAGAAATTCCTCCAGCAAATGTATGTTATTCTTTCATTCTCCCACAGTGGTCAATGATGCTCTTGAAGCTGAGCTCATAGCTATTTACTGGGCCCTTACCCTTGCACAAAAAGAAACATGCACAAATTGTGGATTGAGGTAGACTCTTTACAGTGATCACCTTACTTACCACAGAGCACCTATCCTCTTGGCACCATATGCAATGGAAACAGAAAATTGGCAACCTTTACAAGAAGTTCACAGTTCAAATTTCTTTCATTTACAGAGAAGGAAACCAACCTGCAAATTGGCTTGCCAGACAATGAATTTATGCTAACTCCATCTCAGTTGATACATGGCCTCCTACCCCTCTTGCCCTCATGCTTCATGGTGATAAGCTGGAGACTCCTCACCTCAGATTCAAGCCTATTCAACTAAAAGAACTTTAATTTTCTGGGGCTTCTCCCATTTTCTCTTTATTTAGTTGTATTACACTCATGTAAGCTTTTTTTGAGGATTGGTCACGCTCCTTTTGTAAGGGGATCCCTCCACTGGAACTTTTTGTACTACTTTTAATGTTCAACATGTTGGGAGTCGAATAATGCTCCTTTCTACAATATATATATATATATATATATATATATATATATATTATAGTGGACTATGTATCAAAGTNCTACAATATATATATATATATATATATATATATATATTATAGTGGATTATTTTTCAAAATGGATTGAAGCAATTGCTTTACCTCAATCTGATGCTTAGAGTTTTTCAAAATTTTTAATTAAAAATATTTTTACAAGATATGTAATGCCGAGAGAAATCATTACCGATGGAGGACCTCATTTTAGAAATGCAACAATTGCAATATTGGTGGAAAAATATAATATAATGCATAAATTTGTAACTGTTTATCATCCTCAGACTAGTGGTTTGACAAAAGTATATAATCATGAAATGAAAATAATATTGGAAAAAAGTGTGAATCCTAATAAAATGGATTGGTTTGCTAGATTAGATACTGCACTATGGGCATACAGGACAGCTGATAAGGCACTTATAGGAATGTCCTCACATATATTAATTTTTGGGAAGACTTGTCACTTATAAGTGGAATTGGAGCATAAAGTTTGTTGGGATATTAAAGAATTTAATTTCAATTTGAAAGATGTTGGTGAGAAAAGATTATTGCAATTGAATGAGCTTGAAGAAACTGGGAATGAATCTTATGATAATGCTAGGATTTATAAGGAAAGAATGAAAGAATGGCATGATCGAAAGATAATAAAAAAGGAATTTGAGCCTGGACAAGAAGTTTTATTATACAATACAAGATTGAAATTATTTATTGGAAAACTGAAGTCTAGGTGGAAAGGGCCATTTAAATTTGTCAAAGTCTATCCCTATGGAGCTATTAATATTGAAGATCCCAAGACTAGAAGGATATTTAAAGTGAATGAGAATAGATTGAAACCATATTTTGATGGTCAAAGACTAGTTTTCAAAGAGACCGTACACCCGGAATAAAGATTGGGAATGTCAGGCTAACGAATTTAAATCAAGCTCTTTATGGGAGGAAACCCATATTTATCTTTGTTTATTTTGTTTTTTTGTTCTTGTTTGGAATTTTTTACGTATATTAATATATTTGTGCTTCTGTAGATTCCCTTCATTAGAGAATTTGACATTGAGAAAATATTTAAGAACATTTTTATTTACCTAACTATATGGAAGAATTGAAAATTTATTGGATCAAAATCAAAATGCAAAATTGTTTTGAACTGGCGCATGATGCACCAGATTAGCACCTGAAGTGCCGCATTCTAGAGAGCCGGTGTGTGAAGTGCCATAATGAGCGCAAGAAGTGCCATGGCGATGAAAGTGACTTAAAACTTTTTAAAAGGTAGTTTTTCACATGTTCTTCTCCATATAACTCCCAAAAACTAATTCTAAAGTGAAATTAGGGGGTAAAATGAGGGAAGAGTCACTAGTTTTCAATTCTTATGGCTTCACACTCTAAAAATTTTTGTAGTATCAGAATTTTCCACTTGAGAAAGTTTGTCAGATTTGATGTGCAAAAGTTACATGATCGTGTTCTTGTGAAGAAGAGGCTAATCAAATAAAGGGGGTTTGTGAATCAAAGATTCAGCGCACCAAATACTCGAGTATAAGAAATTATTGCGCAGAGATGCTAGGAAGTGCTTTGTTACACTACTGTCACCATAGTTATCCCTACGGTGAAAGAGTTTTTTGCAAATCTTCATGGAATCAACCAAGCAATTGTATATGTACGAAGCAGGTTTGTGCAATTCAAACCTTCAAGAATAAATGAGATGTTTATGATTGAAAATGTGCATTTTTTCCACTACGCAAATTTTACCCCTATGAGAGATAATATGAATGAACTCTATCGATACCTTATAGATGAAGATGCAAATTGGGAGGCCAGAGATGATGGAAATGTAAGTTTTTTCTTCATCATTGTTAAATCCTGCTTTTAAGGTGTGACATTTCCTTATTGCATCAAAATTACTCCCCACTATGAAAATTGGTAAGGTAACTAAGGAGAGTGTTATTTTAAACCATTGTATTCAAACTAGGAAACCTGCTGATATTGGAGTAATAATTGTGAAATCAGTTTTGAGTTTGATTGTCAATGGATCTGCAACTGGATTGAGGCATCCATCGACTATTTTTCTACTTTGCAGTCAAATGCAAGTATCTTATGGGAGTTGGGAGAAAGTGCTTCTTCTTTGAAAGCCGGTGGATCTAGAAGTCTATTGCAACTGTATTAGCATGGGAGATGAGAATGATATGAATGTACCGATAGATTAAGCATCCCAGAATTCATCACTTATTTAGCCTTACATTAATTCAAACGTACTTTTGAAAATGAGTAAGAAGATAGAAAAAGAGGTATAGAACCTTATGCATGTAATTAGGAATGTTTCTGAAATGTTGGATCATCTGGTTTGGAGACTGAAGGAACATTTTGAACATACTGGTTGTATTCAAGATGGTTTGCTATGTATGTTCAAGAAACATGCTTGGATTTGGGAAGATTCAACTGATGAATTTCCTTATTGACCCTTCTACATTTTTTATGTACATTACTAATCTATGTGAGATGTCAAGGAGGACAAGAGCGAAGAAGATGTTTGAACGTAATCTATGCACAAAATATTTTGTTTAGTACTGCTTGCTTGTATTAATGTATTATGTTGGATTGCATTTTCTTCTATTGTTAAACTCTATTTATGTTTTTGTTTAGGATTTTGATATTTAGATTTTAGTGTTAGGATGTTTGGTTTGCTTTGGACACCAAAGTAGATGTTTTTTGGCTTGAAAAAAAAATATTAGTTTGTAATAGAGCGGATTATATATATAAAAGTGAGTTTTGTGTTGTTTATGAAAGTTTGATATTAGAATAATGTTTACATTATTATTGTAAATGGTTATTTGAGTTAATTAGAGGAGGACATATAGTTTTATGCAGCAAATTTCCACAGAAATGAAATTTGGGAAAATTATGGCGTTGGCGCCACATGCACCAAATTGGCGCCTAAAGCGCCAGTTTATAGAGAGATGGAGCATGATGCACCAGATTTGGCGCCAAAAACTACAAGTTCCTGAATATATCCAGATTGCCTAAAAAACTACAAAATCACACAGTAAACTCCATTTTTACTACTTGGGTCATGTCCTACCTTTAAAACTTGGCCTAAGGCTTCACATTGTGCACATTAGAGAAGATTTTGAAGGCCAAAGATCTTAGATTTCATCTTCTCTCGGTAAGAGCTTCACTTTAACCTAGAAACTTTTTATTTCACCGTGGATTTTTCCTACATTATGGAAGATCCAACATTTGAGATTTTTTATGAAAACTCTTAGAGAAAACTCAAGGTGAAATGTTTCTTACCAAATAATCTTACTTGGGGAGTTAGATTTTTTATTTTGTAATTTATTTGGATTTTCATAGAAATTACAATGGCTCCACGAGTAAAGAGAGAAAAGCTGACATATAATTTTGACACAAGGAGATTCGTCAATTATAAAACCCAACATTGTTATAACACTTAAATGAGAATAAGAAAATTGATCCAGGAACAAGCATTTGCTAACTCGAGTAGCGAGATCGAGAGGTTGATCAACACCAGAAATTGGGAGAGGTTTTGTTACTTTACTGCAGTAGTGATTGTACCAATGATTCTGGAGTTTAACTTGAGGTTTACTAAGATGATCACATCCTTGTGAGATGTAAGTAAATTGAATTTTAAAAAGAAATGATCAATTCCTTTTATATGCTGAGAAATGTATTCCATTGTGAATATGTTACATTCATGATGACTAATTCATCACCGGATGAAGTGATTGTTTTTTTGACTGATGGAAGAGGAGAATGGAAGATTAAAAATAATAAGAAAGTTAACTTCTCTGCTTCCATGATGATTATTCATTCAATTGTATGGCACCACTTCATCTCTTCTAAATTACTGCCAACAAATCATCTGAGCAAAGTAATGAAGGATAGAGTTGTGCTAAACTTCTGCATTCAGAAAATGAAGACAGTAGATGTTGGTGCTCTCATAATTCATCATGCTTGGATTATAGCTAGTGGTTTAGGTTACCTTACCCTGATTTTTACTTTATGTGAGCAATTAGGAGTAGAGTCCCATAAAAATGAGGAAAGGTTGTCGCCATAAAATTCTATTATGAATCATACTATTCAAAGAGCTGAATCATTTGAGCCTAAGAGTGGAGGTATTGATAGACCCTCTACATCAGCTGCATGAGTATCTACATCTTGCTCTACTTCACTTGAAAATATTATGGAGTAGCTCATGATTCAAAAAAATGATATAGTTAATATGCAGAATCAGATTGGAGAAATTGGAGCAAGAAATGCTTATAATGATGAGTATAAGCAGAGGAGAGTTCAACATGATATAACTTTTGAAGAAGCAATGGTTATATATCATAGGGGTGAATACAATGTCAAATTTCCAACTTGCCCCAGCTTCACTCCTTATGTTCCTATTCATGATGATGAAGAAGAAGAATAAGAAGAAGAAGATGATCATGATGATGATGATGAGGAAGACGATGAGGACTGATATTCTTAGTGGTTTAGTTTGTTTTGTTGCTTTGTTTGTTTGTTTGTTATTTTTGAGTAAGTCATTTGAAACGATTGTGGTAAGAACTTTCATTTTGTGTTATGGACCTAAATTGTAGTAGTAACAGTAGAATTTTACTTTTCTGCATTATTAGTATTTTCAGTTTTTGTTTCTATTTTTAATTTTCAGCAAATTTGTTACAATATATTATGTATCATTTAATGTTTTAAAGCTTGTATGTATTTTTAAAGTTAGCACCTGCAGTATGCCAGAGCCTAGTTTCATACTCAAAAATCCTCTACAGGTTAGTTTTTATTTTTATGCATTTACTGTTTTCTTTCACCATCTAAATTATGCACTAACACATTTTTTATTACTTTAAAATTTAAGTTTAGGGGAAAGAAAAGTTTCTTTAAAAAAAAAAGAAGTAAACTAAATTTTATTTGTCCTTAATTAACTATAGTTTTATAACTATTTAACATGACATGGGATATTAAGATTTAACTTTAAATGACCATACGTATGGTTATGAATATTATGGTAAATTTAGGTAAAAGTTTTTATTAACAAAGGTCAATTCAAAAGTTAAACATACTTGGTATGAAAGGATAAGACTATGTTTTTTTATTTAAAGTAAGGAAAACTGTATTTTTGAGGTATTAAGAATCTTAGAGTTTCATGTAAGAAGAAAAAAATGAAACTTTATGAAAAATCACAAACTAAGATGAATTTATTAAGTGAAGAAAGTAATGCGTTTTGACTTTAAGAAGAGGATAGTGAAGTTCAAAATTATTAAAGGCTATCCAGATATAGTAATCCTTACTTGAAAAAAAAAAGAGAAGAAAGGAAAGAATTGAAAAGATCCTAAAAGAAAAATAAAAAAAAGAGAGAAAAGAAGAAAAGAAAAGAAAAGAAAATGAGTGAAGAGGAGCTTGAGAAGATGCCTAATCAAAAATTGGCTTCACTTGAATCAACTTAAGGAAAATCTTTTATTACATTTTCTAAATTTGTATTGGAGTATTAGTAGCATTACTAGTAAATTTTTCATGAATTTCTTTTTCATATGAATTATCTAAGTATACTTAATATGACAAATTGTATTATTTCTTGAAATGAATAGAGATTCAGAAATCTTAATTTTGATTACTAAGTACTCTTTAACTTAGAGTTTTAATCTAAGTTATTAAAGGTTTTTCTTAAGTATTACTATTTTATTTATTAAACTAAAGTATAGGAGTTATAAGTTAGTCTTTATCCTAAGTCATGCTTTTATGTAGTAAAAGAGTCACTTGAGGACAAGTAACATTTAAGTTTGGGGGATTTTGATACACCAAAATAATATGTTGCTTTAAGTATAATTTAAGACACTAAATCCACCCACATTAGTGGCATCATAAATTTTTACTTTGATTATGGCCAAGCCAATGTGGACTATGAGGGCCCTCTGATGAATATAGTTAGCCACTGAGAAATAAAATGGTATACACTTAAAATATATAGCATTTATGTACACATTTGTATACCTAATTTTGAGGAGATTGCACTTTAATTGAAGGTATTTGTGTGTTTTTCGTTCACGTACAGTCAAATGAATGAAAAATGGTGAAAGGAGTGAAAAAAGAGTTAAATTTGGAGCAAAAATTAAAAAGGTGTGCAAAAGAACAATGGTGCCTAAGCGCCACATACCTTGGGCTTAAGCGCCAAAGGTAGTTATTTGATGATTCAATGAATTTGGATGAATTTTCAAAGGGGTGTTTGAAGAAACTCTTGGTGAAAACATGGTTTATTGTTAATGGACACGAAAATACATTCAAATGGATATTTAAAGGAGGCAAATCTTGGAAGATTCATTTAATGTGAACACATTTTGAAGAGACACCAAAGCACCTTTTGTATAATTATGAAAGAAGACTTTGATTGAAGAGAGAGAGAGAGACTCACATAGCCGCTAACTCCCCTTTCTCATAAATTAATTAGGATACATTTAGAGAAAAAAAGGGAGGAGTTGTGGTTTGTTAATAGAGAGTATTGTAAGAGAAAGGAAGAGAAGAGACTCAAAGGAACTTCAAGAGTTTGGTGGAGAGGAATTTGAGATAAGTTTTTATCTTTGTGAGTACATTTACTTTTAATTTATAATTCTTGTGTGTTCACATGCTTCTACTTTTAAACTTAAGTTTTATTGTGTTTTCTCCATGAATTCTAAGTAGTTTTCTTTATCTTTTTCCTTAAAATGATAAGTGACTAAGTGTTGGATGGAAGTTGTGGAAGTATTGGTTATTAATGTCTGAAGAAGTTGCAATGATTTTAAACCTTATACTCCATTTACTTTTTGATTTGGTCAATTAAGATGTTAATATTTGTTGTGAGAACATGTAAGATCCGATTGCAAATAAGTCAACTAATGGTAAGAATCACATGAGATTGTATGGATGAGAATGTAATTTATATGTTTGAGTGCAAAAACATAAGGAGATAAACTTTGAAGAGTGTATAGTTAGAGGACTTTAGAATGATAGGCTAAAGCCTCCAATTCAGTTTATTGTTTTAGGTCTTGATACAAGACGTTAGCCCCCAGGTGGAGGGAGAAGAAGGAACTCTAGATTGAGAGCTTGTATCATCCCTACCTAGCCCGTCTTTAAACTATTCAAACTTTAAATTAGCCAATGTTCTTTATAGCATGCACAATAGAATTCCTATACTTATTACTGATTCATGAAAAGGACAAAGATATTTTCATATTCTGTTCTTTTCTTTTACATAAACTCAAGTTATTTAGAAGTTGTTACTATTTTGTCAAAATATCAAAAGTACAAAAAAGATTTGAATTTTAATTACTGACAAATTATCTGTAATTTAAGTTATTGTCTTTCTAAAATAGACGTTTATTGTTTGAAAGTGCATATTGCCAATTTCCCCGTGGGATCGATATTCGGGGCTTAATATTAAAGTCAATATTATTCTTTACTCTCATTAGAGATTAATAACTTCCAAATAGGAGCAATAATATTCTTTACTCTCACTAGAGATGCTATAAAGAACATTGGTTAATTTAAAGTTTGAATAGTTCTAAAGACCGGCTAGGCAGGGAAAATACCAGCTCTCACTCTAGAGTTCCCTCGATTCCCTCCACCTACGGGCTAACATCTCGTATCAGAACCTAAAACAATAAACCAAGTTGGGGGCTTTAACCTTTCACATTAAAGTCCTCTAACTCTACACCTTTTAAAGTTTATTTCCTTATTTATATGCACTAAATCATATGTATTACATTCTCATTCGTACAACCTCATGTGATTCTTTTCAATTGTTGACTGATATAATACCAGCCCGATTCTCCACAATATTCTCCACAAGAGAAAGATTCGTACAACCTCAAGCACTCCTCTCAAATGTCTTAACTTCCTTTTTTTATAAATTTCCCAAAAGGTGCCTTGGAAAGTCTTCAAAATGTGTCCAAATTTGATGTATTCTCCAAGGGATACCTCCTTTCACAAGTCTTTTAATAATATTTTTGTTCCTAGTGGTCATAACCACCATCTTTAGCCAAAAAGTGCCTCAAATGTCTCTTCAAAATTTGGCAAAATGAAGAAAACTGCCAAATAACTGCCTCTGACGCTTACGCGCGGGGCCTCTGTAGCTTAGGTGTGGCCTTCTTTGTTTCACTGGCGCTTAAGCACCGGATCTAGTGTTTAGGCGCCAAAACACTTTTGCACAAATTTCACATTTTTTCTCCAAATTTGATCCTTTTTCACTCCGTTTAGCCATTTTCAACTTTTTACTAGTATCTGAAAGAAAAACACACAAATACCTTCCATTAAAGCACAATATTTCAAAAATAGGTTTAAAAATCCGTCTAAAAACAATATATATTTAGGTGTATCAAAATCTCCACAACTTAAAATGTTACTTGTCCTCAAGTGACACTTCAATCTTTAAAAACTAATTAAGTATGATATGTATATGAGTTTCTTTAGGAGTTACTAAAATTTAGATTTAGAAATATAGTAGTCCAATTTAGAAAAAAAATATCCTCTAAATGAGACCAACTTAAAGTTTAGAAATTTTTAATGTTAGGAAAGATGAAAATATGAGTTGTAATGAAGAAAACATAAAGTTTAGAAATTTTTAATGTTAAGAAAGATGAAAATATGAGTTACTATCTAATTCAGAAATATTTTAGATTCTCCATGTTTAGAATATAGTCCTTTTATTATCTCCACTAAAAAATTTTTATTAAGAATAATTTTACTTACTATATTATATCCTTAAGCTTAAGAGTTTCTCAAGTCTTATACTTTAAAATATCAAATGTGGAACCAATTTTTGATTAGGCACTAATCCTCAAGCTTCTCCTCCCTTACTTTTCTCTTTTTTTTATTCTCTTTTTTTTTCTTTTATTTTTCTTTTTCTTTTCTTTTTCTTTTCTTTTACTTTTCTTTTAGGCAAGGATTACTATATCTGAATAGGCTTTTAATGGTTTTGAATTCCACTTCTTCTTTTCTAAAGCAAAGTCTTGATATAAATCTTTTACTTTAAAATAGAATACTAGTTTTGAAAATTATTTTAATAAAAGAAATTTAAGTATTAAAAATAAAAGTAAATTTTCAAAATTTTTCAAAAATACAATCTTTCTTACTAAAGATAGTTACATTATATTTAAAATTGTCTTCACTAAAAATTTTTAACTGTAAGTTTTTCTTCATTACTGAGAATTTTAACAAAATTTTCTTACTCATTTCTAAAATCAAATTTTAATTCCATAATATAACTTCATATACATAATCATTTTTCATTTCAAATCAAATTCATTTGTAGCACATTTTAGAACAAATAAAATTCAAGCTTTTAAAATATTTTTCATCCCCCCCAAACTTAAATTTTTAATAGATTAAACAGTTTAGTAGCAAATATAAATAAGTATGAAAGAAAATTTGAAATAACATGCTTACAAGAATTTTTATACCCTAATTTTACAAGTACAAAACTAAAAATAGGAGTAAAATTAATGTTTGATTTATTTTCTATCATTTTCATGTCAATTCACATGTAGAGATTCAATAGACTTCTAAGCAATCGGTACAAACATAAAAATAAATTAACACACTATCTTTGATTTCCAGTCCCAACATAAAAATAAACACACTAACATGATAAAAGAAAAATAGAAGGTAACAATTTTCTGAGTTTAAAATTTAAAATTGAAGTTAGAAAGATTTTCAACTTTTCAAATGACATAGAAATAAGTTCAATTCTAACTAAGTAACACAATAATCAACACACAACAACAATTAATACCGTAGAATTTTAAAACAAATCACTAACAAAATGCAACATCACAATACAATTAAACAAAATAAAAATCTCACACATCACAAAGTCCAAACCAATACACAAACAAACATGTCTCAAGTCCAAAACATAAGAACACATCACATCATATGTCTCAAGTCCAAACATAAAAATAAACAACACATCACAAATCTCGAGTCCAAAGCACATAGTCTAACAGATATTACAAACATAAAAATAAACACTTTGTCCTCCTCCTCGTCATCCTCAGAATCTTCACTATTCCAAACATTTGTAGACACATAATCAGGTTATCCAAGATATGGATGAAATTCCACTTCTAGGTTACCCCTAATGAGGTTTTCCAGAGATAAATGAAATTTCTCTTCATAATCACTTTTTCTTTTGTTATACCGATCAATATGATCCGCAAAGTGACCAAAGAAAAAAATGTTGAGATTTTCATGCCTATTTTATACTAATATTGATGATATTGCACTTTAAAGAAGGGTATTTTTTTGATGCTTTGTTGCAGGTATGTCGAATTATGGTCATTGGAGCAAAAAAATACAAAAAGGAGCGAATTTGGAGCAGAAGGACCAAAATATGAAGATTTGAACTAGGGCGCCGACGACGAGTTTTCCCGAGAGTCCATAATCAAATATTCTAGAAGGTCGCCGACGATGCCATCGAGGCCACCGACGGTGAGAACGGCGGGTCTCTCAATAGATGCATTCAATGTGGACAAATTTTGAAGGGATGCTTAGGCAAATTTTAGAAAACTCTTCTACAACTTTAAGAGAAACATGTGGGCCGAAAAAAGAGGAGCTCCATGATGGTGTTCGTTGAGTTTTTATTGTTTGTAGAGTGTATAGAGTTTAATTTAGGGTTACTATTATGAGATATTCCTCGAGAGATTGTAAGAGTGGAGGGGAAGTGAGAGGTTTCTTCCTCCTTGCCGCTTCGAAGAAGAATTCTGTGTTCTATAAATAAAGGAAAAGATTCAGAGGAACTAAAAGGAGTTTTCTTGTGGAGGAATTAGAGATAAGTGGTATTTACTTATTGAAGTTTGTATGACTTTGCTTTTATTTATAAGTTCTAAGTTTTGTCGTATTTTCTCCATGAGTTGTTAGTAGTTTTCTCTGTCTTTCTTCTTGTCTTGAGATTTTGTGAAATGGTGATTTGAATTGGTTGAACCATGAGAATGTTAAAAAATTTATGATGATCTTTTCACTTTGATCTTAATTTACTTTCAATCTGGCCAATTGATTTGTTAAAATATGTTGAGTTTTACAGCTAAAGTGAAGATTACGTCTAAGATTTAGGGAGGTTAAAGTCCTTGAAAGTTGGGTGCAAATAAATAGGGAAATAAAATTATTCGGCATAGAATTGGAGATTTTAGAGTGACAGACTAAAGTCCTCAATTCGGTCCTATCGTTTGCGTGCTGAAGTGTAGATGTTAGCCCTCAGGTGAGGGGAACGTGGGAGCTCTGAAGTGAGAGTCGGTATCCTCCCAGCTTAGCTGCAGATTCAGTAACCAGCCTAGCTGCTTGGACCAGAGGGTAAAGAATAGGTATGCTCCTATTTGGCACAATACAATTTGAACTAATTCACTTTATCCATTCATTTTANCGTATTACATGATGTCTTCTTTTTGAGGCATTAGCCTATGTTTGATCTGTAGCATCCTTATTGGAGCAGATTAATGGAAATTTCTCTAAAGTTGTGCCTTTTTGTCAATTACCTTTTTGTGCGATTGATGAAAGCCATGGAGTTCTAATGAACAAAGAATGAAACGACAAATTTTCAACAATAAAAAAAAACACGAATAAAAGATAATTGTAATAAATAAATAATAAAACAAATTTCTTTTGAAAACCAACCAATTGAAACTAAAACTTTAAAAACATATTTTGAAAAAAATTAAACATGATAAAAATAACAACGAAATAAAACAAACTTTTTGAGTGGATACTTCCGTTTTCGGAACTTCCTATTCTTTGTGCGCGCAGCACAACCATCGTTATCTACACTAACTCTCTACACATCCTTGCAGAATTTCACATTCTGCACAAAAGTCCATGAAACTTTACATATCTTCTTTGAAAATCAAGATTTCCACATGACACACTACCATAAATTCAACATCATAAGCTCTTTGTAAATTTCAAATCACATCTTCAAATCAGTACCTAAATCCTCATTCTCATATCTTCGGATTGATACCTAAATTTTAATTCTCTCATCTTCGAATTGACTTACATTTCAATTCTCATTTCTGAATCAGTCCTAAATTTCTGATTCTTTACATTTGTGGTCGGACCTTACATTCCGACACCTTCTTTTGAGAATTGACCTACATTTCAATTCTCATTTTTGAATTAGTCCTAAATTTTAGATTCTTTACATTTGAGGTTGGACCTTACATTCCGACACCTTCTTTCGAGAATTGACCTACATTTCAATTCTCCTTTCTGAATCAATCCTAAATTTTTGATTCTTTACATCTGAGGTCGGACCTTACATTCTGACACCTTCTTTCGAGAATTGACCTACATTTCAATTCTCATTTCTGAATCAGTCCTAAATTTCTGATTCTTTACATTTGAGGTCGGCTCTTACATTCCGACACTTTCATTTGAGAATTGACCTACATTTCAGTTCTCATTTCCGAATCAGTCCTACATTTCTGATTCATTACATTCGAGGTTGGTCCTTACACTCCGACTCTCTCTCTCTCTCTCTCTCTCTCTCTCTTTTTGAGTTGATATTTGAATTTCAATTCCCACGTCGGGATCAGCACTTACATACTGATTCCCATACTTTATGAATACCTGAAATTTCATTACTCAAAATTCACTCTCTGATCCCCAGCGAGAATCCCTACTTCTCGATTTGATTAAGCACACAAACTGCTAATTCTCCAGCAGAAACAAATCACACACACAACCCTACACGTACTTCTGGGTCTGCTGACTTAGGAGTTTGTATTGGTTCTTGTTGATCTCGTCGGTCAACGCCAATATGCGCGGTGTGCTTGTCCCAACACACCACCCCTATTGGGGGTCCATTTGTTGACCTCATTTTTGGTTGAGGTTTAGTTTTTCCTCTTTAGTAACTATAGGATTTTCCTATTGACTATTCTTAGAAAACTAGACATGGAACCCTCACCATTAGAAATATATGACTTTTCCTATTGACTATTCTTAGAAAACTAGACATGGAACCCTCACCACTAGAAATTAATTGACTTTTCTATTGACTATTCTTAGAAAACTAAACAAGGAACCCTCACCATCAGAAACTCTACACTTATTTTCTTATTGACTATTCTTAGAAAACTAGACAAGGAACTCTCACCATTAGAAATTCTACAATTTTCTATTGACTATTCTTAGAAAACTAGACATGGAACCCTCACCATTAGAAATTCCAAACTTTCTATTGACTATTCTTAGAAAACTAGACTTGGAACCCTCACCATTAGAAATTCAACCCTCTTCCTTACTCAACTTGAAGTTTCACATGTTGGCCTCAACCTCTAAATACTTAGTAGGTGGGGTCACTGTGGGGGAAACTGAAGATGAGTCACCCTTAGGATTGCTGGACCTTACGGTTAATCCTAGGTGTTGGTCTGAAGCTAAGACACTCACTACACTCACTACACTCATCTACACTCATCTAAACTCACAACCACTCACAACCCTGAACTGAAATTTCTAGCCTAACTCCCTTGATTTTTTGGATACTCATGTAGATGGTCCCCTAAACCTACTAGCCCTAGGGCTATGGTTTAGCTAAGACCACTATGTAGAGGACCCAAAATGGGGTTTCCATTGGTCCATGACTTATTGGTGATGGTTGGTACCTCAAATCTACCAAAATACCCATCTTGACCTTTTACCCCTAAAACACTCCCAAATTATCAAAATACCCCTCCATAGCTCAAAATCCCAAAAATTCCAAAAATTCCCAAAAAATCCCAATAAACCCTAAATACTCCCAATTTCATTTCTTTCAACTACCACATGACCCAATTTGGACAATTTGACCATCTTTAACCAAAATCCCCAAATTGCCCTTTAAAGTCCCAAATTTCCCCAAATCCANACCAAAATCCCCAAATTGCCCTTTAAAGACCCAAATTTCCCCAAATCCATCTCAAATGTCCAACAATTTGATCTTAATTGACCCAAATTTCAATCCTAACCTCAAATTAACTTTTGATATGACCAAAATAAATCAAATCCAAGCTCAATTGGTTCATTATTTGAGCCCAATTTTGATTTGGGTCAAAACCCCAATCTTGACCATATGACTTAATCTCACCCAATTGAACCCATAGCCTAGTCAATTGGCCTCAATTAAAATTGCAAAATCTTTACAACATTCCTAAACATCAAAATCAACCATCAATTGGCCTTGGTGAAGCCTTAAATCTATTTGATTTTGGCCTAAATCCAAAATTCCCAAATTTAGCCCCAAATTGGCTAAGTCCCCAAATTTCACCCAATTGATTGTCTTAGCCTCCAAATTGGCATCCAATTCATGTTCAAAACTCTTTATGAGGTCCCTATTGACCATTCATAACAATCAATTTGGACCTAGCCCAAGGCTAACCCAAGCGAGACCCAAGCCTAGCCCAACATGACCAAATTGATTCAAATTCAAAATTTCTTCAAATTGACCTTTCAATTGAACTCAAAACCAATTACATCCTTCACCAAAGTTGTTCCTTGTGATCATCTACACCAAATGCAACAATCAATTGAGCTAATTGACATGGCTAACCTAGCCCAAACCCATGTTTTGGTCACTTGCACCCACTTGGACCCATGCACTAAATGTGACCTAACCACCTTAAAGCCACCAAATTAACTCCACCACAGCCATTAGTTGGACCTAGTGACCAGCTCAAATACCATGAAACCACCTAAATCAAGCCATGGACCAAAGGTCCCCAAAATTAAGGGATCATATTTCCAAAATGGACATGCTTAAGATATCTTTGCCAAATTCAAGCACATATGCATTATATTGCTGTGATGGATTCCTCTGGGTTCCCAGAGCTCCTAGCCACCTCCCCCTTGCCAGCCGGCCAGCCTAGTGGCCAGAAAAGCCTAAAACTGAGAGCCACCCCCATGGCACCACACCCAAATCAAACCTAGAGGCCAGCTCATCCAAATCAAACTATGGAGCTCCTCTGCCCTCCACCTAAGCACTACATTACACCTCCTAATTGGCCAAGACAGCCACCATAACCCCATTTTTATAAAAGGCCACCTCCATGGCCGTTGAACTAAGTGCTGAAAATTTCTTAGAGAGGTCTCTCTAAACTTCACACAGAGCTTCCCTAAGATCCCCTCAGTGCATTCCAACCATTTTTCCTTACCTATTCCCCTTGCCTGAGCTCAATTTTGAGCTTGAAACCTTGCCGGAAACCAGGACAGAACCCAATACACCTCCACACTCCACCGAACTTTAATTTCTTGTGCCCACACCTT
>JXCR01134851.1:42820-56073 GCA_002079205.1 Phalaenopsis hybrid cultivar
TTGGATACCTCAGAGGCCTATTAAACTTAATATTCTTTGCTTAAAGAAATCATCCTTAATTAAACTTTTAAGGACTCACCATAATATCACATAGGGTTAGGAAAGTTACTAAAATTTTACCTTTCCTGCTCTTCATAAATTGCCTTAACATGCATTTTAAGTTTCAGGTGGTGGAACCACCAGAACTTACCTTTTCTGCTCTTCATAAATTTCCTTAACATGCATTTTAAGTTTCAGGTGGTGGAACGTACTTTCCTGCTCTTCATAAACTGCCTTAACATGCATTTTAAGTTTCAGGTGGTGGAACGAGAATTCGCCAGGTACGCTTTTACAGTTTATAGTACCGTCTTTCTTCTGCCTTTTCCTTACATGTTCCATGCCTGCTCTTCATAAACTATCTTAACATGCATTTTAAGTTTCAGGTGGTGGAACGAGAAGACTCGTTTTAACATGCATTTTAAGTTTCAGGTGGTGGAACGAGAAGACTCGCCAGGTACACTTTTACAGATTTTTTTTTTTAGCATTGCTTTTCTTGTACTTTCATACTGTACTTTTATACCTGCAAATTTGGCTCTTCATAAATGCCCTAACATGCATTTTAAGTTTCAGGTGGTGGAACGAGAAGACTCGCCAGGTACACTTTTACAGTTTTTCACCTTGTATTTTCATACTGTACTTTTATACCCGCAAATTTGCATGCTAAACAACAATCTCACCCTGCATGAAAACTAAAACCATCAGGATAGCCACATACCCAANGGTTCTGAAAGTTTAGTACCTTACGATTCAAAATTAGAACGAACTATTAAAAAAATTTGAAGAAATTAAAAATTTGAACAACACGGCGAATAACTTAGATAATTAAATAAATGAAATCTGATAAAAACATTTAAAAGATTATGCTAATCCAATAGTAGATGAACTTCACTTAACTAATCAAAATCCTGATGTTGTTGCTAATAAATTTGTACTTAAATTTTTTATTATCTAAATGATACAAAATAATCAGTTTGGAGGAACACCTACTGAAGATCCTAACTTACATCTTACTAGTTTTCTTAAAATTTGTGGTACTTTTAAATATGATAGTGTGTCTAATGATGTTTTTCGGCTTAGAAATTTTCCTTTTTTATTATGGGATAAAGCTAAAGCTTGGTTAAAATCATTAGCATCTGGATCTATCAGAACTTGGGTAGAACTATCACAAATATTCTTGCTAAATATTTTCCACCCTCAAAAATTGCTAAGCTTAGAAACGATATTACACCTTTTGTCAGTTTGAAGGGGAATAGATATAAGAAGTCTGGGAAAGATTTAAGGATCTCCTTAAAAAATGTCAGCACCATGCTTTACCAGATTGGTTAATAATTCAATTTTTTTACTATGGATTAGTAAGATCACTTAGATCTATTATAGATGCTGCTGCAGGTAGATCTTTAATGTCAAAACTTTTTGATGAAGCATACTCTTTAATAGAAGATATGGCTACTAACAATTTTCAATGGCCCTCTGAACAAGTAAATCCTACAAGAGTAGATAGTATTCATGACTCTGATGCAATGTCTATTTTAGCATCTCAAATTGTTGCTATATGAAAAAATATTGATCAAATTGGAGTGAACTATTCTCAAATATCATTAGTATTAGAGGAAAATTCATTAGGATAGCTAATTGATACTCAATCATCTTATAAAACTTTAAATGTTATTAATAATCGAAATAACAATCCCTTTTCTAACTATTACAATTTTGAATGAAAAAATCACCCTAATTTTAGTTGGAATAATTATAACAATTCAATGAACTCCTTAGGAAATTTAAACAATTAAGGAAATCCTAATTATCAACCTTATTATCCTCCTAGATTTAACTGTAACCCTAACCCACAAGTTAAGGAAAAGAAGTTGACGATAGAAGAAGTAATGTTGAATATGAGAAATCAAATACAATATCAAGGGGCTGCTATTACAAATATTGAAAATTAATTAGAACATATTGTTACTGTACTTATTAATAGACCTTCAAGAAATCTTTCGAGTACTGTGGAAGTTAATCATAAAGATCAAAATAAGGAGCAAATTAAAGCGATTCAATTACGAAGTGAAAACAAAGTTAAAACAAGAATCCAAAGAGAAACAGAAGTTGAAAAGGAGAAGGAAGAGATTGAAAGTGACCATAATGAAAATGAACAAACACAAGTTCCCCTAGAAAAATCATTACCTCTGTTTCCTCAACGACTAAAGTAGAATAATAAAGACAAACAATTTAAAAAATTATGGGAAATCCTTAAAAAATTTATGATAAACCTTGCTTTCATTGAGGCTTTGAAGCAAATGTCATGTTAGGTGAAATTAATGAAAGATATTCTAAAAAAGAAAAGGAAGTTTGCAGATCATGAGACCATTGCACTTAGTGAATAGTAAAGCGCTATTATTCAGAAAAAGCTTCCTGAAAAATTAAAAATCCTGGTAGTTTTACTATACCTTTTGCAATTGGTGAAAAGTTTTATGGAAAAGCCTTATGTGATTTAGGAGCGAGTATCAATCTTATGCCTCTATCCATTTTTAAACGTTTAGATTTAGGAGAGCTTTCTTCTACTACTGTAGCTCTTCAATTAGCTGATCGATCAATAACCTATCCTAAAGGAGATATAGAAGATGTATTAGTAAAAATCGATAAATTTATTTTCCTTGTAGACTTTATAATATTATATATGGAGGAAGATAAAGAGATTCCTATTATTTTGAGGAGACCATTTCTTGCAACAGGGAGAGCAGTGATAGATGTAAAAAAATGAGAATTAATAATGAGAGTTAATGATCAAGAAGTAACATTTATTATTACAAAAGCTTTGAAATATCCTGCAATATAAAAACAAAATGAATGTTTTAGAATATAAATTATTGATTATCTAAGTAAAGAGTGACCAAAGGAAAATATGTTGAGATTTTCAAACCTAATTTATACTATTTTTGATGTAATTGCACTTTAAAGAAAGGTATTTTTGATGTTTTGTTGCAGGAATGATGAATTAGGGTCATTGGAGCAAAAAGATGCAAAAAGGAGCAAATTTGGAGCGAAAAGGACCAATATGTGAAGAATTGAACTAAGGCGCCGACGACGAGATTTTCCTGAGACTCCAGAATTAATACACTTAGAAGGACCACCGACGGTGCCCTCGAACTCGGAGGTTATGTCCAACAAAGCATTGGATGAGGACGAATTTTGGAGGGGTGCTTAGGAAAAACTTGAGGAAACTCATCCACAACTTTAAAAGAAGATTTTGGCCAAAAATTGGAGAGAGCCTAGAGGTCCTGGATGTTAGAAAGGTCTTAAAGGTTGGAGAGGTTCCATTAGTGCTTGCTAGAGAGTCTAAATTGTGAGGAATTCTTCAAGAGATTGTAAGAGTGGAGGGAAAGTGAGAGATTTCTTNATGACAGATAAGCAAATTGAATTTCATTATTGCGATTAAATTTTTGTTTTCTTAAAATCTTAGTTCGTAGTTCTAATATTACTCCCTGTGGGATCGATATCTAGGACTCCATTACAAATCTTAGTTTGTAGTTCTAATATTACTCCCTGTGGGATCGATATCTAGGACTCCATTAGAAAAGTCTTAGTTTGTAGTTCTAATATTACTCCCTATGGGATCGATATCTAGGACTCCATTAGAGCCCCGTAGTACTTGAGCGATACATATACTTGCGTTGATAAGTGTGACTTTACAATTATTGAATATTTTACTATGCGATACATAAGGTCTTAGTCCATAATTCTAAACTACTCCCTGTGGGATTGATATCTAGGACTCCATTAGAGCCCTATATTACTTGAGCGATATGTATAATTACGTTGATAAGTGTGACTTTACAATTATTGAATATTTATTACATCCATTTTTATCGAATCTATAATTGTTGTTAAGTTTTGGTACAGTTGTTGAGGAATTAAATCTTTTAGCAACAATATTAATTACTTATATTTTTAAACATATATAAAGTCGCTGTCAAGTTTTTGGCGCCATTGTCTGGGTCTGAGTAACAAGAATCACAATTAGAGTAACAGACAAATTATGATTATTAGAAAATTTTTACTGGAGTTGCAACTTTTTTTCTTATTTTAGTTAACTGTTTTACTGTGTATTGATTTCAAATTGTATGCGTAAATTTGGACCTGAAAATCTTATATCCNGCAGTTGCTGAGGAATTAAATCTTTTAGCAGCAGTATTAAATATTTATATTTTTAAGCATATATAAAGTCACTGTCAACAGACCAATCCAATTTATAGGGATTTATAGATTTTTCTAAAATTCATTTTATTTTATGATTTATTTAAATTACTTTGCCTCCTCTCTAATTGTTCGTATATCAAAAAGCAATGAGAAGTCATTAAGTTGGGATAATTTTAGGCACATATGTCTTTCCTTTGTAATTTTGATGGTTTTGAGTAAAATCATTGTGGCTAGACTACAACCTCATTTATCCACCATTATTTCTCCTCAACAGTTAGCTTTCATTAGAGCTAGGAAAATCTCTGACAATCTTACTAGCTCAAGAAATTATTGANTGATTATTAAATATTTTATACATCCTTCTTTATCGAATCTATAATTGTTATTAAGTTTTGGTACAGTTGTTGAGGAATTAAATCTTTTAGCAGCAGTTTACTTATATTTTTAAGCATATATAAAGTCACTGTCAAGTTTTTGGCTCCGTTGTCGTGGAGTAAACAAGAATCATAATTAGAGTAACGGACAAAAGTCAAGTTTTTGGCGCCGTTGCCAGGGAGTAAACAAGAATCACAATAAGAGTAACAGACAAATTAGGATTATTAGAAAATTTTTACTTGAATTGCAACTTATTTTAATATTTTAGTTAACTTTTTTACTGTGTACTAATTTCAAATTGTATGCGTAAATTTGGACCTAAAAATCTTATACCCTACTATTCGTAATTAGAACGAACTGTTAGAAAAATTAGAAGATTGAGAAGAGAACCTAGAAATTTTGATACAATGGAAAACAAGATGAACCATCAAGGAATAGAGAATGGACATCAACCTAGACCCATGCGAGATTATGCAAATTCTATAGCAGTTGAAATTCACTTATCTATCCAAAATCCCAATGTAGCTGCTAATCCATTTTAGCTTAAACCTGCTATTATCCAAATGGTACAAAACAATCAATTTGGAGGTACACCAAATGAAAATCCTAATTTATACCTCACTAGTTTTTAGAACTGTGTGCTACTTTTAAATATGGAAGAGTTTCAAACGATGCTGTTAGACTTAGATTTTTTCCTTTTTCACTGAGGGATAAGGCTAAGATGTGGTTAAATTCGGTAGCACCTGGATCTATTAGAACTTGGGAAGAACTTTCACAAAAATTTCTATCCAAATATTTCCCTCCTTCCAAAATTGCTAAACTTAGAAATGACATAACATCGTTTTTTCAAATTGATGGAGAGTCAATATACGAAGCTTGGGAGAGATTTAAAGATATTCTTAGAAAATGCCCTCATCATTCCTTACCAGATTGGTTGATAGTTAAAACTTTTTATAATGGATTAGTGGGATCACTTAGATCGATTATAGATGTTGCGGCTGGCGGTTCTTTACTGTCAAAACTTTTTGATGAGGCTTATTCATTAATAGAAGAGATGGCTACCAACAATTTTTAATGGCCCTTTGAAAGGGTAAATCCTAAAAGAGTAGCTAGTATCCATGATTCTGATGCAATATCTATGTTAGCTTCATAGATTGCTGCAATATCAAAGAAATTAGATCATTATGGGATGAATTATTCTCCAACACCTCCTATGATGGAAAAGAATTCAGCTGGGCAATTTGTGGATGTTCAACCTTCATATGAGACTTTAAATGCTATTAATAGACCCAAGAACCCTTATTCAAACTTTTATAACCCAGGTTGGAAGAATCATCCAAATTTTAATTTGAATAACAATTCTTCTACAAATTAACAATGGGCAAACAAATCCCAGTGAACCCATTAGGAAATTCATCCAATCGAGGAAATGTTAACTTTAGACCTTCTTATCCTCCAGGATTTAACAATAACGCTCAAATTAAGGAAAAGAAGTTGTCTATGAAAGAGATGATATTAAACATGGGTCATCAATTGCAGAATCAAGGAAATCAATTACAAAGTCAAGGAACTGCTATTAAGAATATTGAAAATCAATTAATGCATATCGCTACTGCGCTTAGTAACCGATTATTGGGAACTTTTCCTACTACTGTGGAACCAAATTCTAAAGACCAAGGAAAAGACCATATAAAACTGATACAATTACAAAGTGGAAAAGAATTAGAGACAAGAGTACAAAAAGACACGGAAACTGAAAAAGAGAAAGTGAATAACGAAATAGAAAAGGATCATGAATACCCAGATTTAGAATATCCACTTACACTAATGAAAATTACTGTGGAGAAACCTCCACCACCGTTTCCTCAAAAATTGACGCAACACAAACAGAATAAACAATTTTTCAAATTTTTAGAAATTCTTAAGAAGTTAACGGTAAATATTACCTTCGTAGAAGCTTTAGAGTAGATGCCCAATTATGTGAAATTTATGAAAGATATACTGAACAAGAAAAGGAAGTTCACGGATAACAAAACTGTTGCACTTAGCGAAGAGTGCAGTGCAATTTGAACAAGAAAAGGAAGTTCATTGATAATGAGGCTGTTGCACTTAGCGAAGAGTGTAGTGCAATTGGAAGTTCACGGATAACGAAATTGTTGCACTAAGCGAAGAGTGTAGTGCAATTATTCAGAAAGGATTCCAGAAAAATTAAAAGATCCTGGCAGTTTCACTATACTGTGTGCTATCGGTGAAAAATTTTATGGAAGAGATTTATGTGTTTCGGAGCCAGCATTAATCTTATGCCTCTATCAATTTTCAAAAGATTAGGATTAATTTCTTAAGCAATACCTATCAAATTTTTTTATGACAATTTCTTAAGCCTACTTTTGTAACTCTTCAGTTAGCAGATCGTTGAGTTACATATCCTAAGGGAGTTATAGAAGATGTGTTAATAAAAGTTGATAAATTTATCTTTCCTATGGATTTCATTATCTTAGATATGGAGGAAGATAAAGTAATACCTATCATTTTAAAGAGACCATTTTTAGCTGCTGGAAAAGCTATGATGAAAAGCTATGATAGATGTTCAAAAAATAGAATTAAATATGAGAGTTAATGATCAAGAAGTGACTTTTAACATTGTGAGATCTATGAAATACCCTGCTAATGAAAGTGATAATGAATGTTTTTACATGGAAATTAATGAACATCTATTAAAGGAACATTTTAAGAAACATTTTGAAGAGAAAGAGCAATTTGAAGATAGTGATGAAGTTATTTTAGATGAATTAGAAAATGAAGAATTAGATTATGTTTAGGAAAGATTTGAGATGCTAGATATTACAGAAAATGCTGATAAAAATCTTTTTCAGTCAATTATAAAACCACCTGAACTTGCGTTGAAAATATTGTCGAGTCATCTGAGGTATGTGTTACTGGGAGACTCATCTAAGATATAAGAAAGCTTTTGGTTGGACCTTAGCTGATATTAAGGGAATCAGTCCTTCGATATGTATGCACAGAATTATATTAGATGAACAATATAAACTGAAGTTGATCCACAAAGGAGATTAAACCCAATGATGAAAGAAGTAGTTAAGAAGGAAATTTTGAAATGGTTAGACATTGGAATTATATATCTTATTTCAGATAGTGCGTGGGTAAGTCCAATTCATTATGTTCCTAAGAAAGGAGGAGTGACTGTTGAAACAAAAGAAAATAACGAATTAATACCTATCAGACAAGTTACTGGGTGGCGAATTTGGATTGATTATAGAAAATTAAACACTGCCACCAAGAAAGATCACTTCCCTTTACCCCTCTTAGACCAAATAGTAGATAAACTTGCTGGGCACAAATATTTTTTTTCTTAGATGGATATACTGGTTACCATCAAGTTCCTATTGCTCCTGAGGATCAAGAAAAGACAACATTTACTAGTCCTTTTGGAACTTTTGCTTATATTGCTCCTGAGGATCAAGAAAAGACAACATTTACTAGTTCTTTTGGAACTTTTGCTTTTCGAAATGTCTTTCGGATTATGTAATGCACCTGCAACATTCCAGAGATGTATGATGTCCATATTTATATTACTCCTGAGGATCAAGAAAAGACAACATTTACTAGTCCTTTTGGAACTTTTGCTTTTTGAAGAATTGTTCCTGAGGATCAAGAAAAGACAACATTTACTAGTCCTTTTGGAACTTTTGCTTTTCGAAGAATGCCTAATTATGTAATGCACCTGCAACATTCCAAAGATGTATGATGTCCATATTTAGTAAGTTAATTTTGCAACATTTCAGAGATGTATGATGTCTATATTTAGTAAGTTAATTGATGATGGATTGGAATTAGTCCTTTTGGAACTTTTGCTTTTTGAAGAATGTCTTTCGGATTATGTAATGCACCTGCAAAAACTTTTGCTTTTCGAAGAATGCCTTTTGGATTATGTAATGCACCTGCAACATTCCAGAGATACCTTATTTAGTAAGTTAATTGATGATGGATTGGAAGTATTTATGGATGATTTCTCTGTATTTCATATTTTATTAAGTTAATTGATGATGGATTGGAAGTATTTATGGATGATTTCTCTGTATTTGGAACATCAACACATGTTTAATTTATCTTGAAAAAGTTTTGGAGTTATGCGAAAGAATTAATTTGGTTCTGAATTGGAAGAAATGTCAATTTATGGTTGCAGGAGGAATTGTATTAGGGCATAAAATTTCGGAAGATGGTATGGAAGCAGACCCTGCAAAAATTCAAGTTATATCTAAACTAACACCTCCTACTAATGTAAGAAAGGTTAGGAGTTTTCTTGGACATGTTGGTTTTTACAGGTGTTTTATTAAAGATTTTCAAAAATTACTAAACCTCTATGCAAACTTTTAGAAAAGGACAAGAAATTTGAATTTACTGAAAGCTGTTTATGCCTTCGAGTTATTAAAGAAGAAATTAATTACAGCCCCTATTATTTTTTCACCTAACTGGGAGAAACCATTTGAATTGATGTGTAATGCTAGTGATTATGCTATTGGATCAGTTCTTGGACAAAGGTATGAAAATATTTTTAATGTTATATACTACGCTAGTAAAACTCTTAATAATGCACAAATTAACTATATTGTTACTGAAAAAGAGTTACTGGCCATTGTGTATGCCTTAGACAAATTTAGATCTTATTTAATTGGAGCTAAATGTGTTGTGCACACTGATCACGTTACTATTAAATATCTGATGCAAAAGAAGGATGCCAAACCAAGGTTGATTAGATGGATACTTTTGAAAGAATTTGATTTTGTGGTTATTGATAGAAAGGGAACTGATAATCAAATTATTGATCATTTGTCTTGATATTTTGGTTATTGTTAGAAAGGGAGTTGATAATCAAATTGTTGATCATTTGTCGAGATTTGAAAAAAATGGATTATCTGACACCGACAATGAAATTACAGATAGTTTTCCTGATGAACAACTTTATAATATTAATGAGTGGAAAAACCATGGTATGCTGATTTTGTTAATTATATTGTAAGTGATATTTTGCCACCTATTCTGACATTGTTTAGTATGCTGATATTGTTAACTATATTGTAAGTGATATTTTGCCAACTATGCTAACATTACAACAACAAAAGAAAATTCATTCATGATGCGAAAGCATATTTTTGGGATGAGCCTTATTTATATAAACAATGTAAGGATCTGATTATAAGAAGATGTGTACCTTATGAATAAACTGAGCTAATCATTCAGAAATGTCACGATTCTGAATTTGGAGGACATTTTAGGATTGATAAAACTGCTTATAAAATTTTACAAGCTGGATTTTATTGTCCTACTATCTTTAGAGATGTTTATAAATACATAAAAACTTGATGTCAACGAGTAGACAATATATCTAGAAGAAATAAAATGCCTCTGAATTTCGTGTTAGAAGTTGAGATCTTTGATGTTTGGGGATTAGATTTCATGAGACCATTTCTTCCTTCATTTGGGAACTTATACATATTAATTGCAGTAGACTACATTTCTAAGTGGATTGAAGCACAAGCTGTACCTTGTTGTGATGCTAAAAGTGTTTCAAGGTTTTTAATGGAAAATATTTTCACTACATACGGAATGCCTAGAATAATTATCACTGATGGAGGATCCCATTTTAGGAATAAATAGATTCAGAGATTGGCAGAAAAATTTAATATTATTCATAGAATCTCTACTGCCTATCATCTACAAAGCAGTGGATTAGCTGAAGTATCTAATAGAGAGATTAAATAAATACTTGAGAAGACTGTAAACCCTAGTAGAGTAGATTGGTCCACTAGACTAGATACTGCATTATGGGCTTACAAGACTGCTTATAAAACTCTTATTAGAATGACTCCTTACAGACTGATTTTTGGAAAGGCTTGTCACTTACCAGTAGAATTGGAGCATAAAGCATATTGGGCAATTAAAGAATTTAATTATAATTTGAAAGATGCTGGTAAGAAGAGATTGTTACAATTAAATGAATTTGATGAATTAAGAAATGAATCTTATGATAACCACAGAATTTATAAGGAGAAACTAAAGTTATGGCATGATCGGAAGATTAACGAGAAGAACTTTGAACCAGGACAAGAAGTTTTGCTTTACAATACTAGGCTGAAGTTATTCCCTAGGAAATTAAAGTCTTGTTGGTTAGGACCCTTTACTGTGACTAGAGTTTATACTTACGGAGCTGTTGAAACTGAACTCTCATTGGTTGGGAACCTTTACTTTGACTCAAATTTATACTTACGGAGCTGTTGAAATTGAAGATCAGAAGACTGGAAAAAGATTTAAAGTAAATGGACACAGATTAAAACCGTATTTTGAGGGTAAAAGACCAAATTTTGGAGAGGTTTTAATGATTAGCCAACTTGAATAACACTTGAATAGGTCGGGCTGACGACATTAAACCAAGCATTTTATGGGAGGCAACCCATAATTATTTTTATTTTACTACGATTATAGTAGTTTTTATTTGAAATTATCATTAGTTTGTGGTAGTATTGAGCTCTACTACTCATAATTACCCTAGAAATATCTTAAAATTGGGATCTGAGAAAAATGGAACGCATTAAGACTAGAGCGGAACTATGCAATTTTTGCCATGGACGACGATGGCGCCCTCGACGTAGCTGACAGCGCCCTCGATGCCGTTGAATGCGGGTTTTTCCTGAGAGTCCAGGAAATTAATTACAAAAGGCTCACCAACGGCACCCTCGACGCCGTCGACGGCGAGACCGTCGAGATGGTGGTTTCTGGAGTTTGAATGGCGATTTTTGGCAGTTTTTGGGCGGGAGTTACTCCTTTTAAACTCCTAAATTCGATTCCTAAGTTCATATTTCCCCCAAAAACAAAATTAAACTCCACCAAATTCATTCCTATGGCGTCAAATTCCCCTGATAATTCCAGAATGCGAGTGTTCAATCGGTGAAAGTTTATTAGTGCGGAAGCACAACGAATCTTCAACAAGGTAATGACAAAGAAAAGATTGATTAAGGAACAAGGATTCGTAAATCACGGATTGAATAATCCCTCGATGAAAATTGAAGAGATGATAGTGTGGCAAAGATGGGAAGTGTTGTGTTATTCTACCGCCGCCATGGTTGTTCCTGTGGTGAAGGAATTTTATGCAAATTTGCACGGAATCAACGAGGGAGTCGTTTATGTGCGAGGTAGATGGATAACTTTCACTCCTACATGGATCAATAAATTATACGTGATCAAGAACATTTCTGTCTGCCACTATTCCAACTTCATCTCGACAAGAAATTAGATGAACGAGATTTACTAATATTTAACGAACGAAACTAAAGACTGGGAAATGAGAGAAAACGAGAATGTTCGTTTTTCTATGACACTCCTAAATCCCGTTTCGAAACACTGACACTTTTTCATTTCTGCGAAACTATTACCAACAATGAAGATCAGTAAAGTTTCTAAGGATAGTGCTATTATAAATTACTACATCCAAATGGGACTGTCGATCGATATTGGATCAATAATTGTGAAGTTAGTTTTGGGCCTAATTGTTCATGGATCAACTTATGGGCATGGACACCCTTCCACAATTTTCTCACTTTGTAGTCAATTCCAAGTATCCTATGAAACTTAGGAAAAGGTACTTCTACCTTGGAAGCCTTTGTCCCAACTGAGAGATTAGCAACTTTTGAAGATGAAAATGACATGACTATTATGGTAGATCAAACATCTCAGACTTCACTGCCAGTTCAACCCTTAGTTCCTGACAAAACCCTGGTGAGCCTGCACAGAATCAAGAAATTGGAGAAGGAGGTACAAAATTTCATGAATGCAATTAATAATATCCTTGATTTCTTTGATCATTTAGACTTGAGGATGAAAGATCATTTTGAGCACTATGGACATTTAGAAGATAGTTTGATACGGTTGATGAGGAGGATGAAATTAATAGTAGAGAATTCTACTGAAGAATTTCCATACCGACCCTTCTACAACCTCTTCGTTCATGTGCAATCAATGTTGAAGAATTTCCATTCCGACCCTTCTACAACCTCTTCGTTCATGTGCAATCAATGGGTGATTTCCATTCCAACCCTTCTACAACCTCTTCATTCATGTGCAATCAATGGGTGATCTCAGAGGCATCTAGTACTGAATCTGATGAATAGTAGATTTATATTGCTACCTGTCTCTATGTTTGTAATTTGATTTAAACTTTATGTTTGTTTTGTTTTATAATTATGCTTTTAAATCTCTGTATAGTTGAGACAAAGCATAGGATGTTTTGCCTTCAGCGTTTTGAGTGTTGTGGCTTAGATTGCTACGCTGAATTAATGTATTGAGGTTGAGAAAATAACAAACTTAGGGGTGTTATGTAACGTAAATTGTACCCCTAGAATTTATATATAAATGTGATGTTTTGTGTTGTGAAAGTTTATTTGTGATAAATACATCATTTAATCACTTAAAATTATGTCTATAATGATTAAACGGATGTCGTTGAGGCTTGAAATTGATCAAAATCACAAAAATCTGGGAATTGAACCAAATCAATAGAGCCCGCCGACAGCGCCCTCCACGCCGCTGATGGCGGACTTTTCTCGATACTTAGGGTATAATTTCAATAGAGC
>JXCR01134851.1:57114-69242 GCA_002079205.1 Phalaenopsis hybrid cultivar
CTGAATTAATGTATTGAGGTTGAGAAAATAACAAACTTAGGGGTGTTATGTAACGTAAATTGTACCCCTAGAATTTATATATAAATGTGATGTTTTGTGTTGTGAAAGTTTATTTGTGATAAATACATCATTTAATCACTTAAAATTATGTCTATAATGATTAAACGGATGTCGTTGAGGCTTGAAATTGATCAAAATCACAAAAATCTGGGAATTGAACCAAATCAATAGAGCCCGCCGACAACGCCCTCGACACTGCCGACGGCGGATTTTTCCCGAGAGTTATGTTCAAATTTTCATAGAGCGCGCTGACGGCGCCAAACACCCCGCCGACAGTGCCAAACACCCCGCCGACAGCGCCAAACCCCCTGCCGATGGCGTGCTCGTAAAAAAAAAAAACCTTTAACCACAATTTTGACTAGTCAACTGCCACTATTCATTATCCCCTACCTCCTAAAAACGCAATTTTTGACCTAGGGCTTGAGAGATCTTGGATTTGGGGCAATTTCAAGGCTTTTTTACACCGAATTTGATCATCTCTAGGTTTGAGCTTCACTCCAAACTAAAAATATTTGATTTTCACCATGAACTTCTTCCACATTGAGGAGATCCAAAAATTTTGGGAATGTGAAGAAAATATTTGGAAGAAATTCATGGAGCTTAGTGTTGAACTCTTAGAATAACTTTTGGAAGCCGTTATTTGCATATTTGAAGTATATTTTTAAATTTTTCTATAATTTTGATTAGATTGAAATAGCTCCACGACAAAAGAGACAAGTTGAGTTTGACGAGTCTAACTTCGTCAATGCGAAGGTTCAATCAAGATTTACTTCTGTATTTGAAGGAAAGAAATGCATACAAGATCGAGTTTTTGAGAGTCCGGGAGGAGAAATTGAACGATTTATTACCGAGCGGAGGTGGGAAAACTTTCGTTACACCACCAATAAAGCCGCTACAAACATTGTGAAAGAATTCTATGCCAACGTATTCTCTTCTGAAAACTGAATCATTCAAGTGCGGGGATTTCCTATTGAATTTAGTGCCACCCGCATCAACACCTTTTACGAAGTCCCAGAATCTTATAGCTGCCATTATGAATCCTTCAGTACTATGGAAGGCCCTCTGAATGATGTGATTAACTTTCTCACTTATGGGAAAGGAATGTGGAAGATTAAGCAACGATAACGGGTAAATTTTTCTGCTTCCATGCTGAATGTCACCTCTAAGGCGTGGCACTATTTTATTTCTTCTACTCTGTTACCGACTTATCACCATAGTGAGGTAACAAGTGATAAGGCTATTCTAAATTTTTGTATTCAGAATAATAGAAATATAAATGTGGGGAGAATTATTTTTAAGAATATATTGACTACGGCAAGGAGTGAAACAAGTGGAGGTCTAGGACATCCTGGTCTTATTTATGCACTTTGCCAACTTTCTATGAGTGAAACAAGTGGAGGTCTAGGATATCCTGACCTTATTTATGCACTTTGCCAACTTTTTGGAGAGTCTAGGACATCCTGGCCTTATTTATGCACTTTGCCAACTTTTTGGAGTGGAAGCTGGAGGAGATGAGGAATGGGTTTACCCTATGAAACCCCTTAGTAAAGCTAATTTGAAAACTTATGAATCTCATGAGAAATGGAGAACTAGAAGTAGGAGTCAAGAACCTTCTACTAGCAGAGATGTCCCCTCTACAAGTTATGACCTTCCACCTTCTAGTTCCCCTACCATGACTGATTTCATGAATGAGTTGACCTTGAATCGGAAGAGCATAGAATTAATAAATGAAAGGATTGGAGGTTTAGAACATGAAAATGATTATGATATTGAGTCCCTTCAGAGGCATTCAAATTTTGAGATAGCTTATTACGAAGCTCATGCCCGGCACTACAGAGGAGAGCCTGATGTTACTTTTCCTGAGTGCCCCAATATACTCAGTATCAGCCCGATTCACCAGCTGATCAAGGAGACGAAGATATAGTTTAGGATTTTGACATTTGATAGTAGTTGATGTACTTGTACTTGTACTTTTATTTTTGTGATATTTTGTAATAGAAATAGATGTTTGTGTGTATTTGAACTTTCATTTTTATTGTTATGTGGTACTTAGATAATTTTTAGTTTCTGTTATAAAGTTAGTGTGGTAGTTAAATTTGCATGTATAGTATAATAAATTTTGAGTAGTATTTTGTAAATTGTAATGTAATGTGATTTTTTTTTTTGCATTTTAATTGTAATTATTTTGTTTAGTATTGTGGTTGTGTTAGAGAATATTGTGTTTGTTTAGTGTTTTAGTTTTGTACTTATTTCAAAATTTTATTACCCAACAATTTCTCTAATGATTTATATATGTAGAAAGCTCGTAATGTTACAGACCAGGTGAAGTAGAAATTTTGAGGACTACAAAAATTTTAGATTGATGAAAATGCCTAAAATACTGAGTTATGATTTATATTTAGAGTTTTTCTTTCCACCTGTATCATTTTATATTGAAAAATTTAAGTTTGGGGGAGGGAAGAAAAAGATTAACTATTAGATGTCCTCTATTTAGTTATTTTAAAAAATTATTAATATGATTTTATGTAGTGAATTTAATTTAGGTAACTATATTTTGTAGCTATTTAAATATTATGGTAGATTTAAAGAAATATTTTTGTAATGAAAATAATTTTGTAACTTAAGATATTTATTATAAGAGAATATGATTATAGTTAATTATTTAAAGTAAAGGAAACTATATTTTGAAGTATTAAGAATCTGGAAATTCATTTGAGAAGAAAAGATTGGGGCTCAATAATATAAAAACTATGAAATATTTATAAGGTAAAGGAATACTTTGAGTTTCAAATTTAGGAGAAGAAAGGTGATGTTCAAAATCATTAAAGGCTATCCAGATATAGTAATCCTCACTTGAAAAAGGTGATGTTTAAAATCATTAAAGGCTATCCAGATATAGTAATCCTCACTTGAAAAAGGAAAAAGAAATGATCGACAACAATCCCTGAAAAGAAAAGAAAAATATATTGGATTGAAAGCAATGCAAATGGAAAAGAAAAAAAGAAAGAAAAAAATATATATATGAAAGTGAGGAGAAGCTTGAGGATATGCCTAATAAAAAATTGGCTTCACTTGACCTACCTAAAGGGAAAACCTAAATACATTCCTGAACTTATATTTATGGATTAGAACTTCTATTAGTAGTGTTCCCATGAAATTCCTACCTTTTGAATATTCTAAGTGACTTAATATTGTAACATATAGTCATTCTTGAAATGAATAGAAGACTAGAACTCTTCAACTTGATGACTAGATAATCTTGTAGCTATAGAGTTAATTTAATTACTTGAATTTTTTCTGAAAATCTAACTATGATATTTATTTAAATCAAATTTATAGTATTTCTGATTTAAAACTTTACTACAATAGATCATAACTTTTATGTAGTACTAAAATTACTTGAGGATAAGTAATTGCTAAGTTTGAGGGATTTTGACCAAAGGAAAATATGTTGAGATTTTCATACCTATTTTATAATGATTTTAATGATATTGCACTTCAAAGAATGGTTTTTTTGATGTTTTATTACAGGATTGATGAATTAGGGTCATTGGAGCAAAAATATGAAAGAAGAAGCAACTTTCAAGCGAAAAGGACCAAAATGTAATCAATTGAACTAGGGCGCCGACGGCGAGCCCAACGGCGCCGACGATGAGATTTTCCCGAGACTCCAGAATTAATTCACTTAGAAGGTCCTCTGATGGTACCCTCGAGGTCGCCGACGGCTAGCTCGGCGGTTATGTCCAACAATGCCTTGGATGAGGACGAATTTTGAAGGGGTGCTTAGGTAACTCTTGGGGAAACTCATCCACAAGTTTAAAAGAAAATTTTGGCCAAAAATTGGAGAGAGCCTAGAGGTCCTGGATGTTAGAAAGGTCTTGAAGGTTGGAGAGGTTCCATTGGTGCTTGCTAGAGAGTCTAAATTGCGAGAAATTCTTCTAGAGGTTGTAAGAGTGGAGGGAAAGTGAGAGATTTCTTCCTTCTTGCCGCTTCAAAGAGGAATTTTGCGTGCTGTAAAGAAAGGAACATATTCAGAGGAACTTCTAGGAGTTTTCTTAGGGAGAAATTAGAGATAAGTTTATTTATTGTTGTAGTTTGTATGACTTTAATTTTATATATGAATTTTGAGTTTTGTTGTGTTTTCCCATGAGATCTGAGTAGTTTTCTCTATCTTTCTCCTTGCCTTGAGATTTGTGAAATGGTGATTTGAATTGGTGAAGCCATGAAAATGTTTAAGAAATTGTGATGACCTTTTCACTTTGATCTTAATTTACTTTCAATCTGGCCAATTGATTTGTTAAAATATGTTGAGTTTTACAACTAAAGTGAAGATTACATCCAAGATTCAGGGAGGTCAAAGCCCTTAGAAGTTGGGTGCAAATAAATAGAGAAATAAAATTATACGGCGTAGAACTGAAGGTTTAATATTGACAGACCAAAATCCTCAATTCAGTTATATCATTTGGGTGCTGAAGTGTAGATGTTAGCCCTCAGGTGAGGGGAACGTGGGAGCTCCGATGTTTGGGTGTTGATGTGTAGATGTTAGCCCTCAGGTGAGGGGAACGTGGGAGCTCCAAAGTGTCCGGTATCCTCCCAGCCTAGCTGTAGATTCAGTAACCAAGCATAGGATTAGTCAATGTTCTTTATTCGGTATCCTCCCAGCCTAGCCGCAGAATCAGCCAAACATAGGATTAGTCAATGTTTTTTAAGGTATCCTTCCAGCCTAGCCATAGAATCAGTAACCAAGCATAGGATTAGTCAATGTTCTTTAAGTATCCTCCCAGCCTAGCCGCAGAATCAGTAAACAAGCATAGGATTAGTCAATGTTCTTTATGCCTCAGCCTAGCCGCAGAATCAGTAACTAAGCATAGAATTAGTCAATGTTCTTTATGCCTGGACCACTAGCCGCAAAATCAGTAACCAAGCATAGGATTAGTCAATGTTCTTTATGCCTGGACCAAAGATTAGCCGCAGATTCAGTAAACAAGCGTAGGATTAGTCAATGTTCTTTATGCCAGGACCAAAGGGACCACAGATTCAATAAACAAGAATAGGATTAGTCAATGTTCTTTATGTCTGGACCAAAGGGTATCGCAGATTCAATAAACAAGCATAGGATTAGTCAATGTTCTTTATGCTTGGACCAAAGGGTAAATACGAATTTAGCAAACAAGCATAAGATTAGTCAATGTTCTTTATGTCTGGACCAAAGGGTAAAGAATTCGGATTTAGTAAACAAGCATATGATTACTCAATGTTCTTTATGCCTGGACCAAAGGGTAAAGACAGAATCAGAGTGTAGATGTTAGCCCTCAGGTGAGGGGAACGTGGGAGCTCCGAAGTGATCCGGTATCCTCCCAGCCTAGCTGTAGATTCAGTAACCAAGCATAGGATTAGTCAATGTTCTTTATTCGGTATCCTCCCAGCCTAGCCGCAGAATCAGCCAAACATAGGATTAGTCAATGTTTTTTAAGGTATCCTTCCAGCCTAGCCATAGAATCAGTAACCAAGCATAGGATTAGTCAATGTTCTTTAAGTATCCTCCCAGCCTAGCCGCAGAATCAGTAAACAAGCATAGGATTAGTCAATGTTCTTTATGCGTATCCTCTCAGCCTAGCCGCAGAATCAGTAACTAAGCATAGAATTAGTCAATGTTCTTTATGCCTGGACCACTAGCCGCAAAATCAGTAACCAAGCATAGGATTAGTCAATGTTCTTTATGCCTGGACCAAAGATTAGCCGCAGATTCAGTAAACAAGCGTAGGATTAGTCAATGTTCTTTATGCCAGGACCAAAGGGACCACAGATTCAATAAACAAGAATAGGATTAGTCAATGTTCTTTATGTCTGGACCAAAGGGTATCGCAGATTCAATAAACAAGCATAGGATTAGTCAATGTTCTTTATGCTTGGACCAAAGGGTAAATACGAATTTAGCAAACAAGCATAAGATTAGTCAATGTTCTTTATGTCTGGACCAAAGGGTAAAGAATTCGGATTTAGTAAACAAGCATATGATTACTCAATGTTCTTTATGCCTGGACCAAAGGGTAAAGATAGATTCAGTAAATAAGTGTAATATTAGTCAATGTTCTTTATGCCTGGACCAAAGAGTAAAGAATAGGTATGCTCCTATTTGGCAATACAAATTGAACCGATTCACTTTATCCTTTCACCATAATTTCTTGATAAGGAGAAAGATGCTTTCTTATATATTAAATATCACATTAAAAACCTCATTAGTATAATTAGTTATTTCATAGTTATTAAAATTACATATTTATTTCAATTGCCTATTAGTGACAGATAAGCAATTTGAATTCCATTGTTGCGATTAAAGTATTGCTTTTCTAAAATCTTAGTTTGTAGTTCTAGTATTACTCCCTGTGGGATCGATATCTAGGACTCCATTAGAGCCCTACATTACTGGAGCAATACGTATACTTGCATTGATTAGTGTGACATTACAATTATTGAATATTTTATGCATCCATCTTTATCAGATCTATAACTTTTATTAAGTTTTGGTACAGTTGCTGAGGAATTAAATCTTTCAGCTGCAGTATTAATTACTTTTATTTTTAAGCATATACAAAGTCGTTGTCAATGAGAAATTTAAGAAAGAGTTTGAGGAAAAATTAAGACAAGAAGAATTTAGTGAGAATAAGAATGAAATAAAGGAAGAAAATTTAGATTATATTCAGAACAAATTTGAATCTTTAGATTTGTTAGAAAATGATAATAAAAATTTGTTTCCTTCAAGTATTAAACCACCTGAACTTGAAATGAAAGTATTAGCTGCTCATTTAAAATATGTGTTTTTAATAGATTCATCTACATTGCCCGTTATGGTATCTTTTAAGTTAACTGAAATTCAAGAACAAAAATTAATAGAAATGTTAAAAAAATATAAAAAGGGTTTTGGATGGACTTTAGCAGATATTAAATCGATCAGAGGGGTAAGAAGTTTTCTAGGACATGCTAGTTTGTACAGGCGTTACATAAAATTTTTTTCAAAATAACTAAGACATTATGCCAACTTTTAGAAAAAGATATGAAATTTAATGTTAATAAGGAATGCATAAAAACATTTGAACTATTGAAAGAAAAATTAATTACTGCACCTATAATAATCTCACATGATTGGGAGAAACCATTTGAAATAATGTGCGATGCTAGTGATTTTGTTGTTGGAGTTGTTTTAGGACAAAGACACAACAAAGTTCTTAAAGTAATATATTATGCTAGTAAAACTTTGAATGATGATCAAATTAGCTACACTACTACTGAAAGGGAGTTATTAGCTATTATTTAGGCCATTGATAAATGTAAACCTTACTTGATTGGAACTATATGTATAGTGCATACAGATCATTATGCAACCAAATACTTGATGCAAAAGAAAAAATGCTAAACCAAGATTAATTAGATGGATACTTCTATTGCAGGAGTTTGACTTTACTGTAGTTGATAGAAAGAAAAATGATAATCAAATAGTTGATCATTTGTCTAGACTAGAAAAAGAAATATTAACTAATTTTATAAATGAAATTTTAGAAAATTTTCCTGATGAACAATTATATAGTATTGATGAAATAAATACATTGTGTTATGTCGATATAGTAAATTACATTGTAAGTGATATTCTACCACCAGATATTAAGAATCAACAATTAAAGAAATTTATATATGATTCAAAATTCTAGTTTTTGGATGATTCATATTTATATAAATATTGTAAAGATCTAATTATTAGAAGGTGTGTGCCTTATGAAGAATCCAATAAATAATTGAATGATGTCATGCTTTTGAATTTGGAGGAAAATTTAGAAGAAATAGAACTACTTATAAAGTTTTGCAAGTTGGATTTTATTGGCCTACTCTATTTAGAGATGTTAATGAATATATTAAAACATGTGATATACCATTAAAACATGTGAATATATTAAAGTCTATCATTATGAAATTGTTGTTATTAAAGATCCTAAAACTAGATAATATTTAAAGTTAATGGGCATCAATTGAAACATTATTATGGAGGACACATACTACAATTTAAAGAATTTTTAATGTTATGTCATTCTGACTAAACAATGGCACGTCGGGCTAACGACATTAAACCAAGCGCTTTGTGGGAGGCCCATATATAAATCTATTTATCTATATGTTACTACTATTTTATTAATAAATGCATTTATATTTTAAGAAATAATAGTATTTTTCAGACCTACACAAATTTATAAATCATAAATTAAGACAAATATTGGTATTGACGGAAACTTTGGAATTGATATGATAAAAAAAATATAAGATGCGAATTTGGCCTCTGTCGCAGATGGTGCCCGCCTAATGAATCATGGCATCGACAGCACCATCGGGAGCGTCGACGGGAACCCGAGTAGTTTTTCACATGTAGAATGGATTCGGCGGAATTTGGCAGGATTTCACTCCTTAATAAATGCCGAGAGGTGTTTTTAAAGTCCTAAAAATTACCTTGGATGTCCAAAAACATCCTAATTTTGAATTCCATGGCTTCCAATTCCAGAAATACTTCAAGATATGAAGTTTTTAATAGAAGAAAGTTTATTAATTTTGATGTATAGAGATTATACGACAAAGTCATCACGAAGAAGAGATTTATCATGTAGAGAGGCTTTGTCAACCATGGATTGAGTAATCCAAGTTCACAGATTGAGAAAATCATTGTGTAAAGACGTTGTGAAGTTTTGTGCTACACTACCACTACAGTTTTAGTATGATTCATAAAGGAATCCTATGTTAACTTAAATGGAATTACCCAAGGAGTCGTCTTCGTTGGAGGTAAGGTTGTGCCATTTACTCCGACTTGAATTAATGATTTGTAAATGATAGAAAACTTTCCAATCTGTCGTTATACAAATTTTATCCCAACAAGAGATATGATGCATGAAGTATATAATTTTCTGACAGATGAAAATGATAATTGGGAAATCATAGATGAGGTATACCTTAGTTTCTCTGCTTCACTGCTTAATCCAATATCAAAACAATGACATTTCTTCATATCTGCAAAATTACTTCCTACCATGAAGATTAATAATGTTACAAGAGAAAGTGTCATTTTAAACTATTGCATTCAAATGGAAAAACCCATTCATGTGGGGTCAATTATTTTCAAATTTGTTATGGTTATTATTATGAATGGACCAATATATGGACTGGGGCATCCTTCCACATTTTTCTTACTTTGCAATCAATCTCAAGTTCCATATGAAAGTTGGGAAAAAGTTTTATTACCTTTGGAACCCATGAATCCTATTGATGGCAATTATATAGGGAATGGAAATGAAGCAATAGATGTTATTTTGGATCATTCATCACACGCTTCAACACCATTGATGCCACCAAAAGTTAGAAGTTCAATGACTTTGGAGAAGAAAATGAACAAAATAGAAAGTGAACTTTAGAGTAGTACAAATATAATAAAAAATCTTAACTACCTTTTTGATCATCTAGATTGGAGAATGAAGGAGAACTTTGATCATATTGGGATAATTGAAGCAGGATTGGTATAAATGTTCAAGAAAAATGGATGGATCGATGAAAATTCGACTGATCAATTTCCATACCGACCCTTCTACAATTTGTATGTCCATTACCAGTCTATGGGATATATTAGAGGAGGAGAAAGTACTGAAAATGAGACAACATAACTGAAGAAGTTGGACTCTCTACTAATTTAAAATACTTATATTTTTAATGTAATTGTGTGGATTTGATTTACTTTAATTTACTTACAACACTATTTGTGTGTATATTTTTGTGTCAGCGTTCTAGTGTTGTGGCTTGATTTCGACGCTGAATTATAATTTAGTTTTCTTTAAGAATGTGGATGTGTGATTTGAAAAATATATTTGTAAAAAGTATATTTTCATATATAAAAGTTAGTTTGGTGTTGTTTGTAAAAATGCTTGTTTGTGAATTATTTTTAAATGAAAATTAGTGTTCAAAAAGACTAAATAGACTTTGGACTAAATTAAAAGAAAATTAACATTTTTAAAAAAAAATCAAAATATGAATTTCTAGTGATTGGCATCGACGGCGCCGGGATGGGCGTCAACAGCGCTAGCATGGGCACCGACAACACCCTAGACCCAAACTGACCCAAACACCCTTAAAATTAGTGATTTTCATAGTAAAACGTCATTTTTAACCTTTGAGTCACCTTCAACTTCCAGTTTTTGTACCTAAAGCTTGATATTGCTCTTATTTGAGGCAATTTTAAGGCAAACGAAGTTTAGATTTCATCTTCTCTAGGTAAGAACTACACTTTAAACTCAATTTTTTTTATTTTCACCAAGGATTTATCTTACATTGCCGAGATCCAAAATTTTGAGATTTTCTTGGAAGATTTTGAGAAAATCCTTTGGTGAAGAACTCTTACTTAGTAGATTTAAGTTTAAAATTTTCCACATTGTGATTTTTGGAATTCTTTGGATTTTATTTGAATTTTATCAAATTTTGGTAAATTTACCATGACACCTAGAATGAGCAAAGGAAAGAGAAAGGTAGATTTTGATGATAAAAAATTTGTCAACTACAAGGCCAACATTTGCTTCAATAGTCTACTTACGACTAAAAAAGTGATTCTGGATCAAGGATTTAAAAATGTGGGCTGAGAAGTTAAAAGATTAATCAATGCTCAGCAGTGGGAGAATTTTTGCTACTTTACTGCCGAGGCGATTATTGGAGTAGTCATGGAGTTCTATACCAGTTTCAAGGAGACTTCTAAATACTATGTGTTTGTTCGAGAGAAAATGGAGTTTACTCCAAGGAAGATTAATGAATTTTATCAAGTAAAAGATGTGTACAACTGCCAATACAATTCATTTTCTACTACAAATGAGGCCTTGGATGAAGTCATTTCTTTTTTTACTGATGGAAGAGGAACCTGGAAGGTGAAGAATGGTGTTAAGGCAAACTTTCCTCTTTCTAGGTTAAATGTAGTTTCTAAGGCCTGACACTACTTTATTTCTGGAAGAATGATACCAACAAATCATCATAGTGAGGCTACAAAGGATAGAGCCATCTTGAACTTATGTATCCAGCAGATGAAAAGAATAGATGTAGGCTTTATTATTTATAGGAACACTCGATCTATTGCTTTTGTAGAGACCACAAGAGGTTTAAGACACTCTGTCCTGTTCCTCACACTATGTGATAAGGAAGGAGTTGATTATAGAGCAAATGAGGAGAGGACTGAACCTCTAAAACCTATTGGACCAGCCAATATAATGACTTATGATCTCATGTTGGATGAAGATCTGGAAGTAAGACCAGAGTTATTCCTTCTACTTCAAGTATTTATAGTACCCCTACTATTCAGGAACTTATGGAGCAGATGATGATCCAACAGGGAATATCTTAAGACTGGATAGTATAATGGAAAATATGGAGGCCAAACATGCTCACAATGATGATTTGATAAGATAGAAGTTCGAATATGATGCTACTTATGATGATGCAATGGTCAGATACATGAGGGGTGATCACTCAATTCAGTTTCCTACTCACCCTATTTTTACTCCATATCAGTAGCAGAATTTGGATGTGGAAGAAGATGAAGAAGGAGAAGATGATGATTGGTGATGCTTTAGTTAGATTTCTGTTTAGTTTATGTTTGGTTGAACTTTATTGTTGAGGCTGTTTGTTTTTTAGATGTGTAATAATTTATCTTAAATGTTATGTTGAATTGTGTTCTGTAGATTTATGAGACTGTTTTAACATTGTGAGTGTTCTGTAGATTTATGAGACTGTTTTAACATTGTGAACCATTTGAGTACTGTTATTAGTTTTTAGTACATTGTTGGATGTATTTGTAGTTAATTCTTTCTCAGCAAATTTTTATATGTATTATGTATTATTTAATGTTTTAAGTCTTGTAGCTTTTCATATTAACACTTTCAATATTTTAGAGTTAAGTTTCAAATTAGAACCTTCAACAGGTATGTCTTTTCTTTATATACTAAATATTTTCTTTCACCCTTTGGTATTAGAGGTATGTCTTTTCTCTTAAAAATTTAAGTTTG
>JXCR01134851.1:69798-126313 GCA_002079205.1 Phalaenopsis hybrid cultivar
ATATTTATATTTCTAAATACATAGTAAACTTAAGTAAAAATTTTTAAATAATAAAATTTAATTTTAGAGATTAAGATATTTAGTAAGAAAGAATAAGACTATGTTTTTCTATTTTAAGTAAAGGAATTTGTATTTTTTTTTTTTTGAAATAAAAAAAAATCTTGGAGATTCATGTAAGAAGAAAAGATTAAAAATTTATGAAAAATCTTTAAAACTAATATAAATTTATACAGTGAAAGAAAGTATAAAGTTTTTTAACTTTAAGAAAAGGATAGTGAAGTTCAAAATCATTAAAGGCTATCCAGATATAGTAATCCTCACATAAAAAAAAAAAGAAAAAGAGAAAAGAGAAGGAAAGGGATTGAAAATGATCCTGAAAAAAATGAAAAAGAAAAGAAAAAAAAGAAAAAAAAGAAAAGATGAGAGGAGAAGCTTGATGACATGCCTAATCAAAAATTGGCTTCACTTGAATCAACTTAAAGAAGGCGGCTTTACTACATTTCAAAACCTATATTAAGTACTAGAATATTTACTAGTAAAGTTTCATGAAGTTAATTTTTATATGAGTATTCTAAGTGGCTTTAATATGAATAATTTGTAATTTTTCTTGAAAAGAATAGAGAATAAAAAATCTTAGACTTAACTGCTAGATATTCTTATATGTTTAGTGTTAAGTAGAGTTATTTTAAATTTTTCTTAGGTTACACTATTGTATTTAGTGGAATAAAATGTATAAATCTAGAAGTTAAAATCTTAGCCATTAGTCATATTTTATGTAGTAAAGGAGTTACTTAAGGATAAGAAACATTTAAGTTTGGGAGATTTTGATACATGATCCCAAGATAATATATAGTTGTGTAAAATTTATATAAGTTTGAATCCTTTATGTAACGGTGCCAAAAGCTTGATGGAATATTTATGATTAAGAAATTTAAGAAATTAATTTTGGGATTCTACGCAATTATACATATTGTTATCAAGTAATAAAGGACTTTCAATTTAAGCCCGAATATCAATCCCACGGAGAAGGTCTAAATTTGAAGTGATAAGTTTATTAGAAAATTCACAGAAAGTAAAACAACATTAATGCCACTAATTTTGAATGCTAAGATATTATCAAAAATAAATTATTTAACTATTCACAAAACTGAAATGCAAAGCTTAAACAGTAACTACTAAACTACTAAACTATTGAACTATAATACTATGTAACTATATTTATGTGATGAAGATTTCTTATGTGAAAAAGCATATTTCTCACTACAATGAGATTTTGGTAAAATGAGATGAGATAAATGGTTATAATTTATATTGTGCCAAGTAGGAGCAGTTTTAATTCTCTACCCTCATACAATGTTATAGAAAATCATTGCCTAATCCAAGGTTTAGTCCCTAAATCTGTGGCTAAGCTAGAAGGATACTGGCTCCCACTCCAGAGCTCCCACTTCCCTTCACCTAAAGGTTAACTCTCACTTTAGTTTTTAAAAACTAAGACCAAATTGGGTATTTTAGTCTGTCACCCCAAAATCTCCAGTTCTACACCCAACAATGTATATTTCCCTATTTGTTTGCACTGAAATTTATGAACAAAATACTCCTTCATGGAATCAAATGTGATCCTCAGTCTGTTGTAAAACTCATACTCCATTTCCCGGATCATATGTTTCACAACACATTTTGACAATTCAATTGGCTAAATCGAAAAAGTAAATTAATTTCAGAGTTGAAAAATCTTCAGAATTTATTTTATATTTTAATATTAACACATCCATATTATCTCTTCATTTCACCATATCTCAGAGTAGGGAGAAAGATAAAGAAAACTACTCTCTCCGAGTCACTCTCGCCTTGGCACACCTTTCTTCGGGTCACTGCCTCCATGGCACGCCCATTCCTTTTTGTCACTACCGCCTCGGCACACCTTCAGGCCACTGCCTCTACGGCACGTCTACTCTTCGGGTCACTGCCACTACGACACACTCATTTTTTCGGGCCACTGCCTCCACGGCATGCCCACCTTTTTCTGAGTCACTTCCTCACGGTACACTCATTACTTCTGTTACATGACTGATTGCATCTGCATTTGCTTGTTTGCATGGATAGCGAGTCAGGCTCGTTAAGAGAGTGACCCCGTGTTGGTCGTGATGCTTTAACGAGCATTGCATGCTAGGTTGATCCCTCTGAATAATGCGAGCTAAGTCATCGGGATTGACACGAGTATGACTATGCTAAAGATCTAATAGATCTAACTCGTGTCACCTCTCTTCCCGACACCCTTTAGATCCGTTGCATCTTTAGGATGGGGCCGGTATGGCGACCCCGTCAAAGTCATACTATACCCAAACCTACCCCGCACTTAGATACTAGGCTGACAAACTTTACGTTAGATAATGTCCTAGGCTAGGATTTAGGGTGCTAGGTAGTCTTTTTGATGTCTGACTATTGTTCTTTGCTGGTTTGGTTGCCCTAGTCAGGCATCTTTCTTTTACATTATGCTTGTGGTGTGCCTGCATGTTGCATATGTGTGGTAGTATGTTAGGGCATTCTTCTGTAGGGAGCCATGCCTACTTATTTGCACACACACAGGTACCGCTATAAGGGGAGCAAGTAATGATTTCTGACCCTTCTGCTTGCAGGTGCTATTAGCTCTCCCACTTTTAAGGCATGGCTCATGATACGTTATTTGCATGTGAGCTTTCCCATTGACACTTTTTTTCATGCAGGATTGAGTCTTTTTCTTTTCTCTATGTACTTTAAGAGTCTAAGAGAGTCCTATAGCAGAAATATGATACGAGCTTGGGTTGTGAGGCATTTGGCGCGGGAACCACGTGGAGGGGACCAGGAGCAGATGCTCGTGCCCCCTATCTTAATTCTGCATTTTATATTGATGTATAAAATTAGGACCGGACGTGTATATGCGGAGTCCGGCCGCCCTTTCCTTTTCTGGGACATGTTGCCAACCCAGCGACACCGACCTTTTATTATATTGGTTTGACTTATTTTGCGTTTTGCATCATATTGTATGTTTGCACTTGCATGTGTTTTCCTTATTTCTTTCTGTGGCTTATCTGGGAATTCAGGATATAATTTAGGCTCATTAAGGACCCTAAAATTGTAATTTTCTACAAAATCTTAAATAAAATATTCAAGAAATTAACATTAAGGATTCTAAAATTGTAATTTTCTACAAAATCCTAAATAAAATATTCAAGATAATTAAAAATTAGGGATTAAAATATTCAGGATTAAAAAATTACAACATTTACTTTTCTACATTTTTTAATAGGGCCTCCACAATACTTAATGACCGCTCTAGATAACTGCATCCATATTTGCATGTGCCGAGGAGGAGTTCCCGTGCTTCTCCAACCTGACTGGCTCAACATACCTCTTTATAGGTGGTTATCTAGTGCGCTTAGGATGTTAGAAGGCTCCTCAATCTAGACGAGGTGTAAGTCCTTTTGTTTGGAGTGTTTCCAGCTTTGTAGCTGAACCTCTACTTTCTTTTCTTTCCTGAGGCAATCTGGCCACTTCAGCAGGTATAAGTCTCATCTCTTGGAGCTCCATCTTTTATTCATAGGATAGAGTTTTGTTCCTTTGACCTTAGGGCTACCGAGGTTCCCGCGGACGACGCAATTCACGGATTGCTGACCGGGGATCTCAGGACATGTTGGGTCGACTACCTTCACGACCAGGTAGACTTAGGGTCCTATTAGCTATGGATGACGGGTCTGTGGTACCCCGACCCAGTTACCTCTTCACTTTGAGCCATGTCGTTCCTTGACTTCATTGATATCATTTTGACAACTCGATGCCGATGAGCTGTCGTCCATTTAGGATATGACGATTTGTCCTCGGCCCTTATGGCCCGGACGTGCTTTAACGTGTTGGGATATCCCCGCCAAGATGATTTAGGTTATTTCATGGGCCCCGTGTGTCGATGAGCTGCTACCCATTCGGGATATGAGAGACTCACTCTCTGCTGATGGCTTAGCGCGGTCTTTGAAGCATCGGGACTATTCCCACACGAAATAACCTTTCTTTGAGTACCTATTACCCCAGGTTTACAATAATCCAAGCAAAACTCCTTTTATTGAGAGTATTCTTGGGTACCCCCTAATATGTAATTAACCAAGTGGGATACGTCCCCTTGGGAGTGCTCTTGACCCCAGAATAGGCACCTACACCTGAATCTCTGGTTGCTACGTAGGTATTTTTTTGCGGATATCGGTTTAAGGTGCTTTCACCCGATCTTATTTGGATGGACACTCTTAACCTATTCTTGCGAGGTTTACTGCACGTAGGCTCTCCACGTTTTGTGTTTTCTCTTGTTTGTCGTTTTGACGTATGTCCCTTCTTATTAGATTCCTCTCCTCTTTGAATCACTAATTTGATTTAGGAGGGAGATTTATTCAAATATGGGAAGTATACGTCGATCGACAGAATGACAACTCCTTCTAAAATAAAAGAGAGAAAAACAAATGAAAAAAGATTGGCGACTCTGCTGGGGAGGTTACTCTCTCCATACTTGGAGTTTTGCTACGTTGCAATCCGGGCATTCTACAAATGCGCCTGTGACTGATGTCCCGGCTGGTACCTCAACGTTGCATGTTGGGCAACCCCTGCATATATTTGGAACTGGGAGCACATCTGATTCTATCACAAATTCTGACTCTTCATCTATAGTGGGCAGGCTGACAGAAGTTTCTCTCAGATCTGGGTCGTAAATATGTCCCTTAGGAATGGGGGTAAAAAAATCGTTCACGTCTCTCTGGCATTTGCGTTCCTATCGCAGGAAGGCTCTCTGCTTCTTTTGGCTTGCATTTTTGCAATGCGTCATGCGGAGTGGAGTAATCGAAAATCGTTCATTACAGGCGGCTATCAGCTCCCTTGCTGGAGTAGTTACCATGGAGGGCAGACGACTGGGCCCCTCCATCGGATCTTGTTCCGCTATCACGTTGTTACCTTTGCGTGACACATTGTCTTGAGTGGTTACCCTCAACAGTGAAGGCAGTCTCTCCTTTTCTTTACTGCTGACTACGTCCATTAGAGGACCTTCGTAGTTCATATCAACTTGGTTGAAATCCACGTTTAAATCTATGACACCTCCTTGCGGCGCCATCTCCTCATTCAGTGCGAGGTTCCAGCCATCTTGGAAGGCAAATATCAGCCTCTGTCTTGACATTTTTCTGCAAACGACAGGAAAAATGTCAGTGGGCCGAAGCTTGGCATGAACAAGAACAAAACAAAGTATTTATTAAAGTAAATTTTAGTATTTTTGGTGAAGAGGATTATTCATTTTATGTATGAGTTTTGTTTAATTTAGTAGGGTATTTAAATTCAAAAGTAGAAAAGAGAACATGTGAAGTTAAAAAATTTTCTCAAAATTTTCATTATAATGAGGTTAATTACAAAATTTGGACCCGGTCATAGGACATTCAAAATTTTCATTATATTGAGGTTAATTACAAAATTTGGACTCGGTCATAGACATTTGGCCCATAAAGATAACCTAAAACAATCAAAGTTTCAAAGTTTCAAAGAAAGCAGAGGCAAGCGACATTGAGCGGCATTAGGTTGTGTAATAGGTTTTCAGGTATCGTCCATTTATCGTTAACATGGGTCTTTCACCCCAGAAGTTCACTAACTGATAAGCTCCTTTTGTGTACGCCTTCTCATCGACAAATGGTCCCTCCCAGGTTGGCTCGAATTACCCACCTATTTTGCGGCGTGCAAGAATAGGTCTTTTGAACACAAGCACGAGGTCACCAACTTTGAATGTCCTTGGGCGGACCAATTTGTCATGGGCTTGTACCATCTTTTTCTGGTAGAGCTCCAAATGTTGTTGGGCTTCTAGTCTGTTTCCCTCGAGACTCTCCAGTTCTTCAAGTCTGAGTTTTGCACTTTCTTCCGTTGTGAGTTGGTTGGCAACGAAGACTCTGAGAGATGGTGTCTGGATTTCTAGCGGTAGCACGTCCTCGGCCCCATACACGAGCATATAGGATGTACACTGAGTGGGAGTCTTGAAGTCATCTGGTAGGCCCACAAGACTTCTAATAGTTTGTTGTGTCAATCGCTTTTGTTTTCATCCAGTGTTTTCTTCAAAATCTGTACCAGTGTCTTGTTGAAAGCATCAGCCAGACCATTTGCTTTGGGATAGTAAATTAAAGAGTATCTTCAATCTATCCCGTGTCTTCTAACAAAATTGTTGATCTTTATGCTTTTGAAAGTTGTCCCACTGTCAGAGATTATTCTTTGCGGTACTCCGAAATGGTAAACAATTTGGCTTTTGAAAAATTGAAGGACGTGTTGCGTCGTAACCTCACGTAACGGTACTGCCTCTGCCCATTTGGAGAAGTAATCCGTAGCGGCAAGTATAAACCTGTGTCATCTGGAAGATGGAGGGTCTATCAGACCTATTATGTCCGTACCCCAACACTCGAATGGCCACGAGGAAATAGTTGGGTGTAGCACATTGGGAGGCTAGTGTAAGACCACCCCATGCACTTGGAATTTGGTGACAACTTCTGGCTGTATCCATGCAATCGGACAACAATGCTGGCTAATAATACCCGAGTATTTTGATCTTCCTTTTCATTTTTGGCCCAGACTGGTGAGCACCACACAATCCGACATGTACTTCTTTGACAATAATCTTTGCTTCGGCTCTACTCAAACACCGTAGCCACATCTGGTTGAATGATCTTCTGTAGAGAATATTTCCTACAAAGGCGTATGACCTAGCCCTCCTTGTGATGTGGTGCGCCTCAGACTTGTTTTCTGGTAACTTTCCAGCATGCAAATATTCTATTAATGGCTTGCACCAATCTTTGTTGATGTCTGCAACTGTATTTATTGTTTCTTCTTTTCTAAGTTTGTGTAGAGTTTTGAAGTCATTTCGAGACAAGTCTCTTCTTCCTTGAACCGTGACTTCGATGGAATCCTCCGGGGGACATGTCATTTCCTTAGCGAGTTTTGCTAGAGCGTCGACATGGGCATTATCTTCCGAACGAATCCAGAAGAAAGTCACCTCAGGAATCTGCTTTAGGAGCTTCATCATGTACTGATGGTATTCTGCTAATCTTGGTTTCAAAAATCTGTATTGTCCGGTGATTTGCTGGATGACGAGTTGGGAGTCTCCATAAATGACAATGTTTGTTATATCAATTGAGATTGCGAATTCCAATCCGGTGATTAAAGCTTCATATTCTACTTCATCGTTGGTGCACGGCTCTATCAGGTGGTATGAGAACCTCAACATATCCTTATTTGGTGTAATAAAGATCAAACCGATCCCTTCTTTGCCTAGTATAACTATGCCTGATCCTTTGTCTTTTCTGGCTGACGAAGCGCCATCGAAGTACATCTCCCAACGTTGCGCGCTGGAGAATTCCATTTGTAGTATTTGCTCGTCTAGTAACTCGTCGTTGAGAGAGGACCCAGCTGGCAGTGGGTGTGAAGCGAGAAAATCTGCTAGTATCTGCCCTTTGATAGCACGAATGGGAACAAAAGTTATATCAAATAGCAATAAGATCATTGACCGTCTTGCAAAACGTCTGGAGAGTGTTGGTCGGGTCATCAGATATTACAATGGATTAACTTTCAAAATTAAGGTAATCTTATGAGAAAGCATGTAATGTCTAAGCTTTTGGGCGGCAAAAATTAACGCCAGATAATGCTTCTCAATAGGTGGATACCTTATCTCCATCGGTATTAGACGACAACTCAAGTAGTAGAGTGCATTTTCCTTACCCTCATCATTGACTTGGGCTAAGAGGGCTCTGAGAGAGTCATCCAAAGCCGTGGTATAAAGTATCAACGGTTTTCCTGGGATAGGGGCTGCTAAGACAGGAGGTGTCATTAAATATTATTTAACGTCATTGAAAGCCCGCTGGCATTTCTCTTCCCAAATAGATTTGGCGTCCTTTTTAATTAATGCCGAGAAAGGCTGACACCTACCTGAGAGATTAGAAATAAAGCGTCTCAGATATGCCAACTTCCCTTGGAAGGAACGTAGTTGTTTCAAGGTTTTAGTGGGAGGCATTTCCAAGATATCTTTAATCTTATCCGGGTCGATCTCGATTCCCTAATGACGGACAACCAATCCGAGAAATTTCCCGGAAGTAACGCCAAAAGCGCACTTTAAGGGATTCATTTTAAGGTCATATCATCGTAACCGTTCAAACACGATCCTCAAATTATACAAGTGGTCTATTTTTTGTTTACTTTTGATGACCAAATCATCCTCGTAGCATTCTACTTGGTTGTGAAAGAGGTCGTAAAAAATCTTTGTCATTGCACATTGATATGTTGCTCCGGCGTTCTTTCAGACAAATGCAATCACTGTATAGCAGGAAATTCCAATTGGTGTTCTGAAAGCTGTAAGTGCTGCATCCTCGGGAGCCATCTTAATTTGGTTGTATCGTGATGATCCATCCATGAAGGAGAAAATTTCATGTGTTGAAGCGATATCCACCGTCATTTCTGGTATAGGTAGTGGAAACTCGTCTTTTGGACATGCTTTATTTAAATCCCTGAAGTCGACACAGACACATATCTGTCCATTTTTCTTTTTAACAGGTACAATATTGGCTAACCACGTGGGGTATTTCTCCTCTTTCATAGAGTTGGCATGTATTAATTTCTTCACTTCGGCGATGACTTGTTGTTCTATCTCGAGGCGCATTCTCCTGGGAGCTTGTTTTACTGGGGTTATATTCTTGTCCACCCCAACTTTATGGACTGCAACCTCTGTCGACAATCCTAGCATTTCATCGTAGCTCCATGCGAAGCAATCTTTGAATTATGTTAATAGTTTCACCATTTCTGCAGATTCTTGGTCATCAAGTAGAGAACTTATAAATGTAGGTCAGGGTTGTTCATCAGTCACGAGGTTAATCTCTTTCAATACATCTATGGTATATTTAATTTCCTCCTCAAATTTTGGGGGAGTAACTTCTATTGGTTGATCAGCAGAGTCATCCTCTACATCGAGGCAATCCTCTTCTGACTCACTAGTAACAACCATGCAAAATTCAGAATCATCTACTGGTCCAACTGTACCAAATCCGAGACCTTCTTTTGAATTGAGAGTTTGACTTTTAGCATTCCATAGTTTTTTGAAAAGTTGAAATTTATCTTTTGGCATTTGTTTCGGTAAGTGTCCTTGTTGAATTAACTTTTGAACACAAGGACAGAAGTAACCAAAAGGCAATTCCATTAATTCATTAGAATCAACATTCAAATTTACATATTTTTCAAGTTCAGTAGAGGTAGAAGCATGGTAAAATTTGATCAGCTTTGTACCAACACTACGGACTTCCTTGACCTCTAAACTCTCGACCTTTTGCGGGAGAATCGGAGTAAGGGTCATAGTATTCACATAGTAGTTTATCTGATCATACATTGTTTCAGATTCAATCTTTTCTGTATCTTCTAGGAATATCTCGTACTGTGGCCTTTTCTGCTTTGTCATCATTATCTCATTATCAGAACTGTCTTCATCGCCAATGTTGATGGTTGGCCTAGTCCGTTCAACAATTAAATTGATCTTTCCTCGTCTGCGTCCCCAACCTCAATCTCGGGTGCGTGAACTAGAAGAATCTCCACGAACTCGTTGTAAGGGAGTAGTAGAAGGTTGTTGAAGTGGAGTTGTATGGCCTCCTCTTTGTGATTCTTCTGAATTTTTATCTTTGTTTGCCAAAATCTCGCGCGAGAAGACAGTCTTCTTTGGAGGCGTGTAGTAGGAAGCATCTTCATGGATACTAACTTCATGCATTGAAAATGGTTGTAGGTCTCCCTTGATGCAATTCTCTTAACCATCTTTGTGGTATTTAATGCACTGGTGTAGAGATGATGGAACCATATTGTGCTCATGAATCTATGGTCGACCCAATAGAGTGTTAAAAGAGGTCTCGGCGTCGATGATGTGAAATTTAGCTGTTGTTACGAGTTCTCCAACCTTCATAAGTAATGTAATTGATTCGACGGCTCTTTCTCCCTTTTGTTTGAATCCTCTTAACATCATCTTATCGGCCGTAAGCTCTTGAGCTTCAATATCCAAATAGGCATAGGCTCATCAAGTTAAGGGATGCTCCATGATCCACTAAAATTCTAGATAACACAAATCTGCCAATGTTGAAGGAGATGTAGAGCGGACAGTTGTGGTCGGCGGTACCGAGCTGCAAGTCATAATTTGTGAAGGTTACCCCTAACTGTTCTCTCAATGAGCAAACTTCATCTGAGGATGTGCTAGACAACCGAGCTAAGCAAATTTCTGGATCAAGCAAAGTTGTAACCAGAGACTCTCTCATCTCCTTTGATAGGATCAGAGCATCGTAGATGCTTTTGCGGGCAGACAACTTCTTAAGATGAGCTAGCACGTTGTAGTCTACTTTGTATGATCCTCCAATTTTATCTTGATCATGTGGTTCTTCCACTGGTGGAGGTGGGGGTATCTCATCTCGAGTTATTATCTGTTTTCCTTTATCTGTTGGAGCTGTTCTTGGTGGTAACACTTTTCCACTCCTTAAGTTAACTTCTGTGACTTCTTCTTCTCGAGATATGATTGTGGAATCTTCTGGTGTCTTTTCCTCTTTGTCAGAAAGATCTAAGTTGATGGAAAGTGGTGTACCATGATGCTCGAGAATTGGCTCTTCGTTATCCATACTGTCATAACCGGTATCATTGATGTCTTCTTTGGACTTGACAACAAGCTCATCAGACTCGAGTACGATTTGAGGATCATTTTGGAGATCGAGATCAAAGCTAGATCTCTCATAATTAGTTACGTTATCACCAGAAACAGTCAAAACATAGCCGAAATCACAATCATTATATTCATAAGACCCCGGAGGGACAAAAAGATAATCATACAAGCCTAAATCACAACCATTATATTCATAAGACCCCGGAGGGACAAAAAGATAATCATACAAAGTCAAGGGCTAGAGGACTTTCTTCCCCAAATCTGAGACAACCAGCCTAGTAGAGGCAACCCCTATCCTACCCCTCGTACTATTAATATTGGCAGTGATGCTTTTATTCTTCTTCTTTGTCCCTGACAATGATTGATCTCCTGGTGAAACCTTCATCTCGGGCTCGGTATGTTACGGGCTCTGAATAGAGGCTTGTTTTGATGCAGACTAGATCCTGTTCAATATCTTCTTGGATGTTCTACTCAAGACCTCATTCCATCCTTCTTCAGTGTTCGTTGAAGCATGTTTCGATGAATCCTATATTTGATTAAGGACCCACTTGAGTTCATCCCAAGTTGTACTCCATCCATTTGTTCCAGCATATGGATCAATTGAGGAGATTGGCTCGGCCGAAATCATGTTTATGGAACCTTTTTCAGGTCCTCTCAAATACTCTTTCGGGATTATAATGTTTTCTTCCTTAAGGTTCTTCTCGAGCCAGTCCTTAAAGATGAAACACTTGTCTATAGTGTGCCCAAGCAACGGGTGGTATGGGCAATAATTTGGTTCATTCTTCCTATCCACTTCTTCGGGTTTCTTTGGATCAGGTAGTTTAAATTCTAGTTTCTTCATCAGGCTTTTGAATATTTTAGCGGCTTCATCCTTGAAAGAATACACAACTTTATGTTGATCTAACAGGGATATTATTTTACCCGCTGTTCGAGGCAATCCCTCCTGAGGCGGCCGTTGGTTGGATTGACTGTTTTGTTTCTGAGAGTACTGTGATGAAGACTGACAATGTTCTTCTGCATATATCTTTATCGGCTGCTTTCCTTTATCGACAGTCGTGACTACTCATGATTTCTTTTCAAATAATCTGGTCACCTTAGCCTTTTCATGTGGCTCCATTTGCTTCATTTCTTCTTGAAGACGGCTGACTTTACTGAGTAGCTTCTTGAAAGATTTGATGGTGAGTCCCTTAAGCATGAATGCTACTGGCCCATGAATGCTCTTGAGTAGAATCTCAATCATTTGATGTTCCTATAGCTGAGGTTGACATTTCATGCTAAGATTTCTTCACCTCAAAATATAGCCTGCCAAAGTTTCGCTAGGCTTTTGCTTCTCCTGAGCTCTCCAATAGACACATGATGTTGCGTCCCGACAAATCTTTTCACAAATAACTGTTCCAACTCATAAAATTTTTTAATTTACCCGTTGGGCAAGTCAGCGTACCAGTCGAAAGTAATCCCTGACAGGCTGCTGAGAAACTGCGGGGAGAGTAGAGCCTCATTATTCCTCGTATTGCCACAGCTAGCTTGGAAATGCGCTATATGTTGTCTTGGATTTCCAGTCCCATCAAATATCTTGAAGTTTGGGGCCACAAAACCCTTGGGGAAAGGCACGACATCAAACTCCTCTGGGTAAAATCTACCCTTCAAAATTGATGCACCGCCCTTGGATTGAGCTAAGGCGTCCCGCACTTGTTCAACCATTTGCTTGAATTCCTTTTCTGGCATGGTACCTGATGGAGAATCTTTCTTTGATTGTTCATCTTTATCTGCTGAAGTAGCCTCTCCTCTTTCATCTGTGATGTGTATGATTTCTGACTGATTAATCTCTAGAGAAGCCAATCTCGGTGCTTGTGATTGCCCCTGAATGGTGGCCATGGCGGTCATAGCTGCAGTCATCTCTTCTTTTTTTTTCCAATAGACTAACTTGCTCATCCTTTAGGAGGATTACCCTATGTAGCTCATCTACGGCATTCTCTTCGGTGTGAGGTTGAGCCTTGCGCGCAGATGTGGTAGCTCTGGTTTCGATCACATGGACATCCATGAAATCCTCATCCAAGTAATCATTGTAATCAAAATCTTCATTCACACTATTGACGGAAACTCCATGCTCTCGAGCTAACTCGGAAATCTCAATCCTGAGTCTTTCAACTTTCTCCTCAATTATTGATTCCTTGATTTCTTTAAGATCTGGAGGACCTTGGTGGATATCCTCTACTTGTTCCTCCATTTCCCTGGCTATTGTTGTGACAATGTCAGATATTTCAGATCCTGGTTTTACTTCCTCTCCTATAGGCTCACTGAATTGTATTGGTGCAGTGACCTTGGGTACCCATACCTTCTTCTTTTTCGATGATGATGTCTCAGGACGGGGCGTCTTAGTAGAGACATTGCTATGTTGAGGGAAGGTATGTTTCCCGTGGTGTAGACCGGCTATAGTGTCAGGTAATCATTTTGTCTTCATCTCTGGGATTGCAGAGATGATGGGTAAGATCTTTGGACGCAGTCTCAACTTAACCGGTTGATGGCTTGAGGACCTGGTGGTAGTATGATCAGTAGTAATCACTGCGGTATCAACTCTGCTCCCTAAGTGGAGCCAAACGGGAATGCGAGTAGGCAGCACTCCAGCTATTTTGCGGGATTATCTGACGGATTTGACGCCTTTCAAAATTTCCTTCTTCATGCGAGGGGAAATTGCATCTCCTACTCGTTTAAGTAACTCGCTAACAAAACATCCTTCTTTGGTAGCAAGCCTTCTGAAAATTGCACTAACTCGAGTGATAGGAGTGAACTTCTTTCTCTCCCCACTATGTCCATGAAGTGACGATAATGCGGCAGCGATCCTTCGGATACTCTCACATCCCTTCGTATCTGCCAGAGGATAGAATCTACTTCCTTGCAAGAATGAATAAATTTCTGGTTATACTTCTTCAACTTGATGAGGCTCCTCCTCAACGGGTGTCTTCTCAGGAGCCTGGGCTTCGATGGCCCTCTGAACTCTTCTATTGCGGTTCCTCCTTTGAGTTCAGGTCAGTGGTACAGTCCTTGAGCTTGACTCAATTTTAAACATGGGTCGTGGGACAGTTAATCCCTCAGTCGGATCTTCAACGATCATCACTTCTTTCCCCTTAGCAATAGCGGGGCTAGCCGTTTTGGTGGGTGTCGTGACGGTAGTAGTGTTAGCCTTCTTGCAAGCAGAGAAGTCTTGAAGGCAGTTCAGGTTGAATTTTGCAGATGGCTCTTGCATTTCCAGAGCAGCTATCTTCATTACCACGAATGGGGCTTTCCCGAGGATAACCTCAAGATCTTCAAATCCAGCTCCAAATTTGATGGTAGGAGCGATCTTGCGGGCGCTGCGGTCTGTTGCCAGGTTGTAGGAAAAAGTCAGCGTTGGGTAGGCCATTGCAACAGGCTTTAAAACAGAAAGTTTTAGGGTTAGCTATACGGCCAAAAACCTCTTAATATTTTGTGCAAGCACTGAAAATAGAGGTTGATCTGTAGACCGGGTGGGTCTTAGTTTAAGGGTACTTTTAACATCTTTGTTTAAAAAAAGTGTAAAATTTAATTAATATAAGAAAATTTCAAAGTGGACGCAGCACAACACGATTTGGCTTAATTTGCAGAATAGCAAATCAAATTTAGAAGAGAGATGTGAAGAATTTTAGAACCTAGTGCGGGACCCAATTAGCGGCAGAAAATGCCCAAGTGGAACTAGTCCACTAACACACCTATTGGGGATCCAATCCCATATAAAAATTTAAAGAGTCCTCAAATGGTCTTCTGAACTCCTCTGTTCAAAGATGGTTGAACAGCTAGTCCTGAAATCCAAGGAGTTGACCATACCTTCTCAAGACGAAAATGGGTAAAGTATGTCAACGGAAGAAGGGTAATTTAGTCCAAGAGGGACATGGACACATTACCGATGTGTGGAGATAATATTTCCTGATTTTTATGGGGAGAAAATCTTGTCCCCAGTGGAGTCGCCAGAAGTTGTTGGTTCTATTTTGTGGGTTGGTTTCTGGGGAGTTGCCCGTAAGAAGCTATCGGTCGCAGGAATCGAAATCCCGTCGCCCGCTTTGGAAGGACGTTGAAGTATGAAATTAAACTGACCCCATATTTTTCATAGTTTAAAATGAAAGAAGAAGGACGTTGAAGTATGAAATCAAATTGACCCCATATTTTTCATAGTTTAAAATGAAAGAGTATTGTACCTCAAATCCTGTATCTATCCCGAAGGATAAACACAGGACTTGAGGATGAGACTCAATCAAATAAACTAAGGAAAGTATGACGTCCCTTTGGTCTACAAAACCTTTGTATTTGCCAACAAGTTCTCATATTTAATATAAAGGATTAAACATGGTTTATATTAAGCTCGGTTCGGACATGCTTCCTATAAGGGCAAGCCCCTATAGTTAATTACATCGGTATATTAAGCTAGGTTCAGACATGCTTCCTATAAGGGCAAGCCCCTATAGTTAATTACATCTTATTAAATATGGTTTATATTAAGCTGGGTTCGGACATGCTTCCTATAAGGGCGAGCCCCTATAGTTAATTACATCTTAAATGATCAAAGTCACCTAAGAAGACTCTTGATAAAAATCAAGAAAATTTATCTTCAAGGAATTTCAAAGGGTAGGACTATCTAAGAAGACTCTCAATAAAAATCAAGAAATATTATCTTCAAGGAATTTCAAAGGGTAGTAGAAGACTCTCGATAAAAATCAGGAAATATTATCTTCAAGGAATTTCAAAGGGTAGGACTCTAGACTCTCGATAAAAATTAGGAAATATTATCTTCAAGGAGTTTCAAAGGGTAGGACTTTTCAACGAGATCGGACGTAGAGGTGTGAAAGGGGATTGGTTCAAATTTGGAACATTTTATTGTAGAATNATAAGGGCAAACCCCTATAGTTATTTACATTTTAAATGACCAAAGTCACCTAAGAAGACTCTCGATAAAAATCAGGAAATATTATCATCAAGGAGTTTCAAAGGAAAGGACTTTTCAATGAGATCGGACGTAGAGGTGTGAAAGGGGATTGATACAAATTTGGACCATTCTGTTGTAGAGGCCAAAGGAGGAAGAACTAAGGGATGTCATTAATCTAGAGGAGAACCTTGGTGACTTCCCAAACTATCTTAATGTTTGGCTTCAGTTTTGAGGAGAAATATTTAGGTGTTTCATCCTGCCAATTTTATTCTAATGTTTGGCTTCAGTTTTGAGGAGAAATATTTAGGTGTTTCATCCTACCAATTTTATTAGCTATCATAATGTTTGGCTTCAATTTTGAGGAGAAATATTTAGGTGTTTCATCCTGCCAATTTTATTAGTTAGGCATTCGTGTGAAACTATCACACAAATTGCCTAGAAGATGTGAGGATTTAGGTCGTGACAGACGACAACCTCGGAATCCTAAGACGAGTTAGGGCTTATGNGGGGATGTCAGGGATCCAGAGGCGAACCTCGGTGAATTCCCAAGCTATCCTAATGTTTGGCTTAAATTTAGAGGAGGAAAATTTAAGTGTTTCATCCTGCAAATTTTATTAGTTAGGGCTTATATTTGTGTAAAAAAATTACACAAATAGCCTGGAAGATATGAGGATTTAGGTCGTGACAAACGACAACCTCGGAATCCTAGACGAGTTAGGGCTTGATGTGAGGATTTAGGTCGTGACAAACGACAACCTCGGAATCCTAAGACGAGTTAGGGCTTAGTTGTATAGCAGGGTTATACAAAGGCCTAAAGATAAGGTAATGATTTATGTTGCATAAGCAAGCAACCTTGAAGTCCTATGGCTTTGTTGTTTAATTCTAAGGAAGGAAGAATGGTTTAGGTGAGGAAGACAGGTTTTGCTGTTGAAGATGACCATGCTGCCCACAATGCTAGCTCCAGCTCCCTGTTGCGACGAGTTTGAGTTCTCTAGTGTGTCAAGTTATAATGTCAAATCAGATGCCCTATCGTTAAAGTTTTTAAATTTTACAGGGGCATATTAAAGTTGATTAGAGCGACACTGGCTAGGATTCTACGATTCCCTTGTTCCGACACCACTATTTTCTATTGGATTTACTTAGTCTAAATGAACTTACTAAACTCAACTTAATGAGTTCCATAATTNCGGACGTAGACATGTAAAAGGGGATTGGTTCAAATTTGGAACATTTTGTTGTAGAGTCCAAAGGAGGTAGAATTGGGGGATGTCATGGATCCCGGGGAGAACCTTGGTGACTTTTTGGTCTATCCTATTATTTGGATTAAGTTTTGAGGAGAAATATTTAGGTGTTTCATCCTGTCAATTTTATTTGTTAGGGCTTACATTCATGTGAATGTATCACACAAATAGCTTGGAAAATGTGAGTGTTTAGGTCGTGACGGACGACAACCTCATAATCCTAAGACGAGTTAGGGCTTATATGGTATAATAGTGTTATATGAAGGCTTAAAGATAAGATGAGGATTTAAGTTTCATAAGCAATCTACCTTGAAGTCCTATAGCTTTGCAGTTTAAGTTTAAGGAAGGAAGATTGGTTTAGCTGGGGAAGATAGGTTTTGTTGTTGAAGATGATCGTGTTGCCTACCAAGCTAGCTCCAAGCTCCTTGCCGTGACGAGTTTGAGTTTTATAGTGTGTCAAGTTATAATTTCAAATCAGGTGGCCTTATGGTTGAAGTTCATTAAATTTTATAGAGGGAATGTTAAAGTTGATTAGAGCGACACCGGTTAGGATCCTATGGTTCCCTCGTTCCGATACCACTATTTTCTATTAGATTCACTTAGAACAAATGAGCATACTAAACTCATTTTAGTTAGTTTCATAATTTCATTTAGACTGTGGGAAGCCTCATTAGCAACCGTAGGTTACCTCCTCCGAGTAATTCCGGATCATCCGATAGAGACATCTTAATTTAGTTGCAATTGTAGTTTTGTGTGATGTTCGTGATTAAATTTTGAGTTGTTTTATATTTTGAATGTTGTGGCGGTGAATTTTATCTTGGTTGATTTTAGTTTTAGTTTTGGTTTTGGGTTTTGTGGCTATCCTGACAGTTTTAGTTTTCATGCAGGGTAACATCATTGTTTACCATGTAAGTTTATAAGCATCAAAAATATAGTATGAAAGTACAAGAAAGATAATGCTAAAAACTGTAAAAGCGTACCTAGCAAGTCTTCTCGTTTCATCACCTGAAACTCAAAATGCATGTGAGGGCAGTTAACATAGAGGCACAAAAAGTAAGTGTTTGGTAGTTTTTCTAACCGTATGTCATATCTTGGTGGGTCCTTCGAAGTTTAATTAAGGATTATTTTGTCAAGAAAAACATATTAATTTTAGTAGATCGCTGAGGTATCCAACAGATCTAGAGAAAGAAGCAGGTCCGTGCTACTCTCTCGCTGCCTGGTGAAAAACTCCGAGTTCTTTTAAACTATTATGTTGCTCAATAATTCATCCTGTAAATACCCTTAATGCTCAATGAGCATTGATATCTCATTTATCCCTAAGAGTAATGTAATTATCATTTGTAATTTAATTTTTAATATTATGTGGGTGAAAACCCTTAAAGAGGCAAGTTAGTGTTTTTGAAACACTTAGCCAAATTATGGTCCTAATTGGGCTTGAAGTATTTGAAAGATGTTCTAATTTTAATTGATATTTACTTTTCTAATCCTCATTTAAATGAAACTTTATTTAGCCTAAGTCACTACTAAGCCATTAAGACCTAGGTGAGTGTCTTGATTAGTTTTGAAAGAGTTAAGCTTTAGGTGGTCATGATTCATGATTTGAATTTCATTTGAAAATCAAATAGAGGTATTAAATTGATTAATTATTGACTTCAAAAGTCATACCCTTAACTCCTGGGTTCATTTTATCTTAATAAACTTTCAAATTTTAATAATTTAGTAATTTATGAACTTATATTTTCAACTAAGAAAGTGAGGTTGGTTTTTAATAATTAATAAGGTCAGAGGTTAGCCATTTCTCTTCTTGAATTAAGCCTAAATGCTAATTAAGACTAAATTTCCAAAATTACACATTTACCCTTAAGGCTCTAACACTTCATAATTTATCAAATTTAATCCAAATGACTTTGAAATTTTTATCCTACCTCATTCTTGAGTCAATTAAGATATCAGGGGAGAAAATGTGATTTTCCAAAATTTAATTTAGTTTATATAATTATTTTTATGCAAAAATAGAATTCTTCAAAGAGAATTCCTAACTTGACCAAGGTAAATCCTAATCCCTTAAAATTTTTTCTAGAGGTAGACCTAGACTAGAGAAACCTTTAGACCAAATTTCATGATTTTTTTTTAATTTTATTTGAATTTTAAGAACTATTTTGAGTTCTGGGGTATTTATTAAATGTAAAATATTTTAAATGGGAAAAATTAAGTTTTATATTTTTGAAAAATCTTCGTAAGGTCAGAGAACTCAGAGGAGAAAATTGATATTTTTTTGAGTTTTATTTGATTTATTGGAATTATTTTTAGTGAAAACCCATTTTTATCTTTTAAAAATTAATTTAACATTAAAATTTAGAATCTTTATTTAGAAAATCAGGAAAGATATTCTAATTGTTCCTAAGTATTTAGGAAGCAATTTAGAATATTTCCATGAATTTTATTATTTTTGTGATTTTTAATTATTTAAATATTTAAAAATAGGCTAAAAATCAAGTTTTTATTTTAAATACCATTTTATTTTAATAAAATACCCCAGATCACACAAAACTCAAAAAAATAATTTTTTTGTAAACTTTTGAGTTATATTTTGATTTTTAAAAAATCATTTAAGTGCCAAAAATGTTATTTATTTTTAAAAATCAACTTAAGTTACCAAATGAACTCAAAATACTTTAGAATTTTTATGTTGAGTTCTCTGGATCCTAAACAACAGTGGAGATCAAAAATCAAGTCATTTTATTATTTGTATTTCTCAAAAATAATTATCTTAGTGATTTAGGGTTTGTAAAAATTAGGTGTATTATCAATGAATTGGCTCATGAGAAATTTTCCTAAAGGCTCTCTGGTCATCATAAACCTTCCCAAATTTTCTTGGATTTTTCTAAGCAACATGCTAATTTCCATGATTATTTTAAGCAATTAATGTACATAAAATTAAAAAATATGATTCTCTAGCTAGAAACCCTCTCTGACTTTGGAAAAATTAGGGAATGTTCCCTAAGACAGAGGTAACAACATGCTAAAATTTCAAGCCATGGTGATATTACTACATGTATGGAGAATCAAAACATCCAAATCAGTGTTTAATTAATTAAAAATAAAATATGCATCACATGGATTAAAATTACTTCCACGTTGTTCTCTGCTATTTATTGAGCAAGAGGGTATTTTTATTTTATTTTTCTGGTTTTTCTACACCAAGATATGAATTTTTAAAGTTAGGGATCATTTTTTTTTATTTTTAAATCCTCTATTTATCTATTTAAATGAGCAGCACTGACTATATCCTAGGCAGCTCCGAAAGCAAGCATGGTACGCTCTGGTTAGACGTCACCTTCAACGTAGCCGCTGACTCAGCCCGCGGTTCATGTAAGGAAATGCTGTCCGGCTTGATCTCCTCCTTTCATCCGATACACGTGCGATCGGACGGCTCCCCGTCATCATCCCCGATATAGTGATCCTGTGACCTTCCACACTAAAACACTAATATCTCAGCCTAGACTTAACCAAATCACCTTGGGTTTGATCCTATGGACTCGTCTAAGTGAGACAAACATATCCATACAGTAATCATGCAATTAAAGTAAGCATAATCAAATGGAGAATCAAAATAGGCTAGGTAGGAAGAGAGGTTCAATACCTTGGCTCTGAGAAGGGAAGCTTTGATTAGAGACTCTCAGCACGTTCGTTGGGGTCCAGAGAAGTTATGGATTAAGCCTTTTGCTATGGTGAAATTCCTAGACCAAAATTCGACCAAGGCCGATTTCAAGTGTTGATCAAAGTTTATACTAGGGACTTTGGCTTCTTTCAATTTTGTGAAGGTGTGGGTGAGTTTAATTTGATTTTGGTGGAGCTTAGTGGTGTGGAGAGCTTTGTCCTGTCTCCGGAAAGGTTTTGAGCTCAAAAATTGGATTCCGACAAGGGGATTCAGGGCAATGTGGTGGTTGGGTTACACTTAGGAGGTCTCCAAGAGGCTTTAGGATCAATTTGGGGAAGTATCTTGGAGAATTTTCTAGCTCTCTCTCCATGACCATGGAGGGGAGAATTTTATTAAAAATGGCCTTAGGCTTGCTGTCATGGCCAATTGGGGGTGTGCAATGTGCTGCATAGGTGGAGGGCAGAGAGGCTCTAAGCTTCAATTTGGATGAGGTGGCCTCTATGATTGAATTGGGTTTAATCCCATGGGGGTGGCTCTTGGTTTGGCCTTTTTCCAGCCACTAGGCCGGCCGGCCGACCAGGGGGAGGTGGCTAGGAGCTCAGGGAACCTAGGGGAATATGTCACAGAAATTTAATGATTTTAGGCTTTGTTTTGGAAAAAATATCCAAGACTTAAGAAAATATGGTATTAAATCCCTTGATTTAAGGGAAATTTGGTCCATGGCTTAGTTTAGGTGCTTTCATGGGGTTTAGGCTGGTCAATAGGGACCAATTCATGATTGTGGAGTCAATAATTTGATGACTTTGGGGTAATTATGCCATCTTTAGTGCATGGGTTCAATGTGGGTTCAAGTGATCAAAGCTTGGGTTTGGGCTAGGCTAGCCATGTAAATAGACCCAATTAATTGATCAAAATTATGTAGATGATTGTTATGAAGATTTTTTTGTGAAGGTTTGAAGTGATTTTGAGCTCATTTGGTGAGTCAATTTGAAGGACTTTTAAAATTTGGTCAATTTGGGCATGTTGGGCTAGACATGGGTCTAGGTTAGGCTAGCCTTGGGCTAAGTCTAAATTTGGTGGTTCAAATGATGAAGGGATATTTTTTAAATATTTTTCAGGAAGGGATGGAGTGGAAATTTGGGGGCTAAGGCCATCAATTTGGTGAAGTTTTGAGACATGATTTGGGGCTTTTTGGACTTAGGTTGAAATCAAATGAAATTGAGGCCTCAAAAAGGCCAATTAAAGGTCATGTTTGATGTATGGGGATGTTATGAAGGTTCTTCAACATAAATTGTGGCAAATTGAGTGGGCTATGGGTTCAATTTGGTGGAACCAAGTGATGGGGCCAAAATTGGGGTTTTGATCTAAATCAAAATTGGGTTCAAATGATGGAATAATTAAGCTTAGATTTTGTCTAGATTGGTCACATTAAGAGTAGATTTGAGTTTAGAATCAAAATTGGGGTAAATTGAGAGCAATTTGATAAAGATTTGGAGTGATTTGGGGAAAATATGAGCGTTTAAGGGTCAATTTAGGGGTTTTGATCAAAGATAATCAAATTGGCCAAATTGGGTCATGTGATAGTTGAGAAAAATGAAATTGGGAATATTTGGGGGGTTTTAGGAATTTTTGTGATTTTTTTAGAATTTTGGGAATCTTGGGGTAAGGAGGGGTATTTTGGTAATTTAGTCGATTTTGGTGATTTTGGGTAGTTTTGGGTGTTTTCAAGGTGTTTGAAATGATTTTTGAACAAAGTTGGGTATTTTGGGTAGATTTGAGAAATTTGGCCAAATTTGGGGCCCCAAGGGTATTTAAGTAATTTGGGGGAGTTTAGGGGCAAAAGGCTAAGTCGGGTATCTTGGTAGAGTTGTAGTGCTAACCACCATCAATAAGCCATGGACCAATGAAAATCCCATTTTGGGTTCTCTATGTAGTGGTCGTAGCTAAATCCTAGCCTAGGGCTAGTGGATCTAGGAGACCACCTACATGAGTCTCCTAAAAGTATCAAGGGACCAAAGCCAGGAAATTTTGAGTTTAAGGTAGTGAGTGATTGTGAGTGTAAGTGATTGCAAGTGAGTGCCTTAGCCCTAGACCAACACCCAGGGTCAACTCTAAGGCCCAACAGTCCTAAGTGTGACTCATCTTGAGTTCCCCCATAATGATCCAACCTACTAACTGCTAGAGGTTATGACCAATATGCGGAACTTCAAGTTGAGTAAAAAAGAGAGTAGAATTTCTAATTGTGAGGGTTCCTTATCTAGTTTTCTAAGAATAATCAATAGGAAAGTCCTATGGCTAGACCTTAGGCTACTAAAGAGAAAAAACTAAAAATCAACCAAAAGTGAGGTCAACACATACTTATTTAGTTTTTAAAGATTGAAGTGTCACTTGAGGACAAGTAACATTTTAAGTTCGGGGAATTTTGATACGCCTAAAATATATACTATTTTTAGATGCATTTTTATACCTATTTTTTAGATATTGCGCTTTAATGGAAGGTATTGTGTGTTTTTCTTTCAGGTTCAGGTAAGAAGGTGAAAAATGCTTAAAGGAGTGAAAAATGATCAAATTTAGAGCAAATAGGAGAAAATTGGGCAAGAGTTTTTCGGCGCCTAAGCACCAGTTAAACAGAGAAGGTCGTGCTTAAGTGTGATAGGCCCCACGCTTAAGCGTCAGTGTCAATTATTGGAAGAGTAAATTCGGTTTTTACAAATTTTAAAGAGGTTTTTGAGGCACCCATTGACTTAATAGGTGGTTACAACCATCATAGACAAAAATTATTACAAAAGGAGGCATCTCTCAGAGAAATACATCAAATCAAGATATATTTTGAAGAGATACCAAGGCATCTTTTGGAGATCTATAAAAGAATGAAGATTGAGACTTTGAAAGTGTGCTTGAAAAGAGAAATTTTTTAAAGTTCTTGAATTGGGGAGTTAGTTCGGAGAGACTTTCAGGCACCACATATTAATTTTATCCTTTTTATATTATTTTCTTATATTGAGAGTGATGTAAAAGAGAAGAGATTCAAAGGAACTTCAAGAGTTTGGTGGAGGACATGAGATAAGTTTTTATCTTTTGTTTTCACGCTACTTTTTGTTTTAATTGAGACTTGTTATTGGTTTGACAATGATTTCTTATTTTAAACTAAAGTGTGGTTTTGTTTTCTCCATAGATTTTGAGTAGTTTTCTTTATCTTTCTTCTTAAAATTTTAAGTAATTAAGTGTTCGATGAAAGTTATGGAGAATATTGATCTTTAATGTTGGAAGAAGTTGTGATGATTTAAATCCATGCACTTCATTTACTTCTTGATTTGGCCAACCCAGATGTTAAAATTTGTTGTGAAAACATGTAAGAACCGGGCTGGTATTGTCTCAGTCAACAATTGGAAAGAATCACATGAGGTTTTATGAATGAGAATGAAGTTCATATGATTGAGTGCAAATAAATAGGAAAATATTCATTGAAGAGTGTAGAGTTAGAGGACTTTAAAGTGACAGTTTAAAGCCCCCCAACTTGTTTTATTATTTTAGGTTTTGATACGAGGATGTTAGCCCCTAGGTGGACGGAATCAATGGAACTCTTGAGTGAGAGCTAATATCTTCCCTGCCTAGCTGGTCTTCAGAAATATTCATACTTTAAATTAGCCAATGTTTTTTATAGCATCTCTAGTAAGGGTAAAGAATTTCATTGCTCCTATTTGGTACAACACAATTTACATACATCTACAACAGAATTCCTATTACTTATTACTGATTCATGATAAGAAGAAAGATATTTTTCTCCTTTAGTATTTTTCTTCTGCAAATACTCTAGTTATTTTCTTAGATTATTATTGTTCTATCAAAATATTGAAAATACCAAAAATATTTTAATTTTCATTACATATTTAGTTTAAATAATTATATTTTTAAAAATAGAAAATTTCTAAAAGTACATATTGGATAATCTCCCTGTGGGTTCGATATTCAGGTTTTAATCAAAAATTCCTACATTACTTGATAACGATACGTATACTTGCGTAGTATCCCAATATATATAAATTAAAAGTTAAATTCTTATTTTTCTTTAGGATCAAGTTTTTAGTTTTGTTGCAAAATAAGGAAATACAAGTGAAAAATATAATTAAAATTATTTTTATACTGTTGCATACAAGCAGTAAGTCGGGATCATCTCCCCATCAAAAACTTGATCCCGGTTAAATATAGTTGTTTAAAAATTATATAGTTGACTCTGCTATGCAACGGTGCCAAAAGCTTGATGCAATATTTTATGAATTATAAATTTAAGCAATTAATGTTGGGATTCTACGCAAGTATATGTATCATTATCAAGTAATAAATCACTTTCTATTTAAGTCCAAAGTATCGATCCCACAGGGAAGGTTTAAATTTGAGATAAATCTACTAGGAAATTCACAGAAAGTCAAAATAAAATTACTGTCACTAATTTCAAATGTTGAGATATTATCAGAATTAAATTATTTAACTAATAACAAAACTTAAATACAAAGTTTAAACAATTTCTAGGTTTATGTGATGAAGATTTCTTATGTGAAAAAGCTTCTTTCCCACTACTATGAGGTTTTAGTAAAATGAGATGAGATAAATGATTCAAATATGTATTGTGTCAAATAGGAAAAGGTTTTAATTCTCTATCCTGATACAGTGTTATAAAAAATCATTAGTTAATCTTAGGTTTGGTCCCTAAATCCATAGTTGGGCTAGAAGGATACTGGCTCTCACTCCAGAGCTGCCAATTCCCTTCAACTGAAAGCTAACTCTCACTTTAGTTTTTAAACACTAAGACCAAATTAGGGATTTTAGTCTGTCACATAAAGATTCTCCATTTTTACACCCAACAAAGTATATTTCCCTATCTATTTGCACTTAATTCCATGAACGAAATTCCCCTTCATGGAATCAAATGTGGTCCTCAATCTGTTGTAGAACTCATACTCCATTTCTTGGATCATATGTTTCACAATATATTTTAACAATTTAGTTGGCCAAATTAAAAATTAAATTAAGTTCGGAGTTGAAAAATCATCACAATTTATTTTATATTTTAGTATTGGCACATCCATATTATCTCTTCATTTCATCATATCTCAGAGTAGGGAGAAAGATAAAGTAAACTACTCATACTTCATGAGAAAGATAAAACAAAATACAAATTTCAAATATAAAAGAAAGTTCATACAACACTAATAAACAAACAACACTTATCTAAAACTCTTTCTCAAAGAAAATCCCTTGTAGGCTCTTCTAGGAAATGTAGGAAGAAGAAATCTCTCACTTTTCTCCTTCTCCATCACACTTAGAGAAGAGTTCACACTTAATCTCACCACAAAACTCTAAATTATAAGAAAAATAGACCTTAAATGGTTGTGAAATGGAAAATAGAAGAATGTGTGATGCGTGGAAGGTTGAATTGGGGTGATGAGATATCAGAAAGAGTCACTTTTCTGATTATTTTTTGCCCAAAAAAAACCTGGAGTCGGTTCTCCACAAGGTGCCTCCAAAAATCCTTCAAAAAGCATCCAAATTCGTCAATTCTTCTAGAAACAGGGGCTGAACCAACTGTGGCACCGTCAGCGCCCATTCTGGCACCATCGACTCCAGTGTTATGCAATTTAATTCACTGCTCTCTGTCAAACGACGCCGTCGACGCTAAACAAATTTTCAACTTCTTCATTTTTGCTCTAAATTTCATCCTTTTTACTTCCTTTTGCTTCAAGTCCTAAAATAGAACAACATGGAATAAAACATAAAAATATCTTCCATTAAAGTGCAATATCACTAAAATTTAGTATAAAATATGGGTCTAAAATTGCATATCAAAATCTCCCAAACTTACATGTTACTTGTCCTGAAGTAACTCCTCTACTATATAAAAATATGACTTATGGTAAGGAATTTAACTTCTAGATTTCCATATCTTAGTCCACTAAATACAATAGCATAACTTAAGAAAAATTCAAAATAACTCCAGTTAATACTAAAGGTATAAGAATATTTAGTAATCAAGTCCAAGATTTTTGATTTTCTATTCTTTTCAAGATAAATTACAAATTGTCATATTAAAGTCACTTAAAGTATTCACATGAAAAAAAAATGTGGAGAATGTTTAGAGATCTTAGAATAGGATTAAGCACTTGCATGGAACCCATAGTGTGTGAACTAATTTATATATTTTATATAACNAGGGCTGGCATTGTCTCAGTCAACAATTGGAAAGAATCACATGAGGTTGTATGAATGAGAATGAAGTTCATATGATTGAGTTAAATAGGGAAATATTCATTGAAGGGTGTAGAGTTAGAGGACTTTAAAGTGACAGGTTAAACGGTAGGAAAATATTCATTGATGAGTGTAGATTTAGAGGACTTTAAAGTGAGAGGTTAAAGCCCCCATTGGAAATAATCATTGAAGGGTGTAGAGTTAGAAGAATTTAAAGTGACAGGTTAAAACCCCCAACTTGGTTTTAAGAATCACATGAGGTTATATGAATGAGAATGTAGTTCATATGATTGAGTGCAAATAAATAGGAAAATATTCACTGAAGGGTGTAGAGTTAGAGGACTTTAAAGTGACAGTTTAAAACCCCCCAACTTGGTTTATTATTTTAGGTTTTGATACGAGGATGTTAGCCCCTAGGTGGATGGAATCAATGGAACTCTTGAGTGAGAGCTAATATCTTCTCTGCCTAGCCGGTCTTCAGAAATATTCATACTTTAAAATTAGTTAATGTTCTTTATAGCATCTCTAGTAAGGGTAAAGAATTTCATTGCTCCTATTTGGCCCAACACAATTTGCATACATCCACAACAGAATTCCTATTATTTATAATTCATGATAAGAAGAAAGATATTTTCTTCTTTAGTATTTTTCTTCTGCAAATACTCTAGTTATTTTCTTAGATTATTATTGTTCTATCAAAAAATTGAAAATCCCAAAAATATTTTAATTTTCATTACATATTTAGTTTAAATAATTGTATTTTTAAAAATAGAAAGTTTCTAAAAGTACATATTTGATAATCTCCCTGTGGGTTCGATATTCAGGTTTTAATCAAAAAGTCCTACATTACTTGATAACGATACGTATACTTGCATAGTATCCCAATATATATAAATTAAAAGTTAAATTCTTATTTTTCTTTAGGATCAAGTTTTTAGTTTTGTTGCAAAATAAGGAAATACAAGTTAAAAATATAATTAAAATTATTGTTATATTGTTGCATATAAGCAGTAAGTCGGGATCATCTCCCCATCAAAAACTTGATCCAGGTGAAATATAGTTGTTTAAAAATTATATAGTTGACTCTGCTATGCAACGGTACCAAAAGCTTGATGCAATATTTTATGAATTAGAAATTTAAGCAATTAATGTTGGGATTCTATGCAAGTATATGAATCATTATCAAGTAATAAATCACTTTCTATTTAAGTCCAATGTATCGATCCCACGGGGAAGGCTTAAATTTGAGATAAATTTACGAGGAAATTCACAGAAAGTCAAAATGAAATTACTGTCACTAATTTCAAATGTTGAGATAATATCAGAACTAAATTATTTAACCAATAACAAAACTTAAATACAAAGTTTAAACAATTTCTAGGTTTATGCGATGAAGATTTCTTATGTGAAAAAGCTTCTTTCCCACTATTATGAGGTTTTAGTAAAATGAGATGAGATAAATGATTCAAGCATGTATTGTGCCATATAGGAAAAGGTTTTAATTCTCTATCCTGATACAGTGTTATAGAAAATCATTAGTTAATCTCAGGTTTGGTCCCTAAATCCATAGCTGGGCTAGAAGGATACTGGCTCTCACTCCAGAGCTGTCAATTCCCTTCAACTGAAAGCTAACTCTCACTTTAGTTTTTAAACACTAAGACCAAATTAGGGATTTTAGTCTGTCACATAATGATTCTCCATTTTTACACCCAATAAAGTATATTTCCCTATCTATTTGCACTTAATTCCATGAACGAAATTCTCCTTCATGGAATCAAATGTGATCCTCAATCTTTTGTAGAACTCATACTCCATTTCTTGGATCATATGTTTCACAACATATTTTAACAATTTAGTTGGCCAAATTGAAAATTAAATTAAGTTTGGAGTTGAAAAATCATCACAATTTATTTTATATTTTAGTATTGGCACATCCATATTATCTCTTCATTTCATCATATCTCAGAGTAGGGAGAAAGATAAAGTAAACTACTCAGACATCATGAGAAAGATAAAACAAAACACAAATTTCAAATATAAAAGAAAGTTCATACAACACTAATAAACAAACAACACTTATCTAAAACTCTTTCTCAAAACAAATCCCTTGTAGGCTCTTCTAGGAAATGTAGGAAGAAGAAATCTCTCACTTTTCTCCTTCTCCAACACACGTAGAGAAGAGTTCACATCTAATCTCACCACAAAACTCTAAATTATAATAAAAATAGACCTTAAATGGTTGTGAAATGGAAAATAGAAGAATGTGTAATGCGTGGAAGGTTGAATCAGGGTGATGAGATATCAGGAAGAGTCACTTTTCTGATCATTTTTTGCCCAAAAAAAACCTAGATTCGGTTCTCCACAAGGTGCCTCCAAAAATCCGTCAAAAAGCATCCAAATTCATCAATTCTTCTAGAAACAGGGGCTGAACCAACAGTAGCACCGTCAGCGCCGATTCTAGCACCATCAACTCCAGTGTTATGCAATTTAATTCACTGCTCTCTGCCAAACGGCGCCGTCGACGCTGAATAAATTTTCAACTTCTTTATTTTTGCTCCAAATTTCATTCTTTTTTCTTCCTTTTGCTTCAAGTCCTAAAATAGAACAACTTGGAATAAAACATAAAAATATCTTCCATTAAAGTGCAATATCACTAAAATTTAGTATAAAATATGGGTCTAAAATTGCATATATTTTTTGTGTACCAAAATCTCCCAAACTTACATGTTACTTGTCCTAAAGTAACGCTTCTACTATATAAAAATATGACTTATGGTAAAGAATTTAACTTCTAGATTTCCATATCTTAGTCCATTAAATACAATAGCATAACTTAAGAAAAATTCAAAATAACTCTAGTTAATACTAAAGGTATAAGAATACTTAGTAATCATGTCCAAGATTTCTGATTCTCTATTCTTTTCAAGAAAAATTACAAATTTTCATATTAAAATCACTTAAAGTATTCACATGAAAACAAAATGTGGAGAATGTTTAAAGATCTTAGAATAGGATTAAGCACTTGCATGGAACCCATAGTGTGTGAACTAATTTATATATTTTATATAACATTTAAATTTTGCACAATAAATACATAATATTGGCTATATTTTTGAAAACTAAATTACTGCATAATTTTAGGACATGTCAAGTCTTTAGCATTGTACCTGAGATTTAAATTGACATAAAACACACAGAAGAACATCACACACTAGGGGTGCATCAAGTTAGGCTTAGACTTAGAAAACTATAGTGTCGTAAGAACTACTTTTGTGTGTAAAGTTTTTTGTATGAAAAAGTTTTATGAAAAAACTATTTGTGTCAAAAACAAGATGTTTGTGAAAAAGTTTTGTTGTGTTGAGTATATATTTTGTTTTATTTATTTAATTGTTAATGTATTATTGGTTATGTTATGCATGCAAAATAAAGGATCAGCAGGACTTGTGTCTTATGATCCTGAGTTAGAAGAAAGGAAAAAAATCTAAAAACAAAAAGGACTTGAAGAACTATAAATGGAAATGGAAAAAATTCAAAATAACAACTTGGAAAATCATCATAAATCTTTGAGAGAATATATAAATCCTACGACATACAAAATTTANACATAATTTTAGGACATCTCAAGTTTTTGACATTGTACCTGAGATTTAAATTGACATAAAACACACAGAAGAACAGCACACACTAGGGGTGCATCAAGTTAGGCTTAGACTTAGAAAACTATAGTGTCATAAAAACTAGTTTTGTGTGTAAAGTTTTTTGTATGAAAAAGTTTTATGAAAAAACTATTTGTGTCAAAAACAAGATGTTTGTGAAAAAGTTTTGTTGTGTTCATTATATATTTTGTTTTATTTATTTAATTGTTAATGTATTATTGGTTATGTTATGCATGCAAAATAAAGGATCAGCAGGACTTGTGTCTTATGATCCTGAGTTAGAAGAAAGGAAAAAAATCTAAAAACAAAAAGGACTTGAAGAACTATAAATGGAAATGGAAAAAATTCAAAATAACAACTTGGAAAATCATCATAAATCTTTGAGAGAATATATAAATCCTACGACATACAAAATTTACTCAAGTATACAAACCCCTATCGTAGAAGCTGTCTCATTTGAAATAAATCTAAATATTATCCAACAGGCACAAAACAACAAATTTGAGGAAACTTCTTTGAAGGATCCCTATTTACACTTATCCAGTTTTCTAGAACTTTGTGCTACATTTTGTTATAATGGCATGTCAGACGATGTTGCTAGACTAATGCTTTTTCCTTTCTCACTAAGGGATAAGGCTAAAATGTGGTTGTACTTATTAACATCTGGCTCTACTAAAAATTGGGAGGAGTTAACTCATTTTCTTAGTATAAATGGGAATCTATATACGAAGCTTGGGAAAGATTTAAGGAACTCCTAAGAAAGTGTCCATATCATGCTCTACCCGATTGGTCAATCATTCTAACTTTTTACAATGGGTTAGTAGAATCCCTTAGGTTTATAAATAACGTTGTTGCCGGTGGATCATTAATGTCAAAACCATTTAATGAAACATATGTGTTAATTGAAGAAATGGCTACAAATAAATTTCCAATGGCCCTCTACAAGGGTAAATCCTAAAAATGTAGCCAGTGTTCATGTTATAGATGTGATTGCAATTCTTGCTTTTCAGGTTGCTGTAATATCAAGGAAGTTGGGCCAATTTGGAATGAACCAACCTCAATTTACTTCAGTAAGTGAGGAGAGTTCATTAGGGCATATGATTTATTTTAACTTATCCCATGAGACTTTAAATACCATAAACAACTCGTATTCTAACTTTTACAACCCAGGTTGGAAGAACCATCCTAATTTTAACTTGAATTACACTACTTGGGGTGGAAACCAACAATGAGAAAATAATCATGAAAATCTTAATGGAAGTTGGATAATCAGAGGAACACAAACTATAGACCTTCATATCCATCATACTCTAATAATGATCAACAATTTGAGGATAAGAAGATGTTTATTGAAGAAGTGGTATTGCAAATGGGAAACCAGTTGCAAAGTCAAAATTCTGCAATTAGAAACATAGAAAATCAACTGGGACAAATTGCTAATTCACTTAGCAATATATCCCAAGGAACACTTTGTAGCAACACTAAGATCAACCCTAAAGAGAAGAATAATGAAAAAATAGAAGCTATGCAATTAAAAATTGGAAGAGAGATAGAGGATTTGGTCAGAAAAGAGAAAGGAGTTGTGAGAGAAACAAAGAAAACTAAAAGACCCGAAGAACATCTTTCTAGGGATCTGGAAAAATTAATATCTCCAACTAAAATCAATTTAGAAAGACCACCACCTCTATTTCTTTACAGACTTAGACAGCATAAGTTGGTTAAATAATTTTCAAAGTTCATGGACGTACTTAAGAATTTAACTATAAATATTCCTTTCCCTGAAGCTTTAGAACAGATGCTAAGTTATGCAAAATTTATGAATAAGATATTATATAAGAAAAGGAAATTTTGGGATTACGAGACAGTTGCACTAAGTGAGTAGTGCAGCGCTATACTTCAGAAAAAGCTTTCTCAGAAACTTAAAGTTCCTTATAGCTTTATAATTCTTTATGCAATTGGAGAAAAATTATACGGAAAAGCTTTATTTGAATTAAGAGCGAGCGTTAATGTGATGCCACTATCTATATTTAGAAGTTTAGGTTTAACTGATATTTCTGCCACTACTGTAACCCTTTAGTTAACTGATCAATCTATCATTTATCCAAAAGGTGGTATAGAAGATGTGTTTTTTAAAGTGGATAAATTTATCTTTCTTATGGACTTTATTATATTAGATATGGAAGAAGAAAAACAAAATCCAATTATTTTGGGGAGACCTTTTCTTGTTACTGGACAAGCTATGATAAATGTACAAAAAGGAAAGTTGACTATGGATATTAATCAGCATGAAACCACTTTTGATGTGTTAAAGAATATGAAGTATCCAACTAAGAGAAACGATAACAATTGTTTTTGGATGGATGAAATTGATTATGTAAGTAAAGACCATTTCCAAAAAAGTTTTGAGAGTAAGTTAACAGATGAGATTGAAATGGACTTTCAAGATGAGTCTAAAATATTGTTTAAAGAAGATTGTATGTTTGTTCAGGAGTGGTTTGAAACGATGGATGTTACCGAAAATAGTAAACTTTTAATTCTGTATGTTGAAAAATTCCATTTACTTAAAATGAATATACCCCATACAATTTTAAAGCCTACCTATATAGAGAATTCATCTACACCACCAGTCTTTATATCTTCATATTCGACATAATTGCAAGATGAACCTGAATTGAATGATAAAATTAGTAAAAGTTCTCCTATGAAAGAGTTATTCAAAGTCACTGAATGGCATTTTATATGGTATACAAACAAAATGAATGAGATTCTGATGTTGCAAAAGATTATTAATGTAATTATCAGTTACTCCCCAGAGATTCTACCTAGTGATTCTGAGACTAACCCTAAGCAGATGAATTATGAGCAATTTAAAATTATCGAACAAATATTTAGAAGAGAATTTGAGGATAAATTTCAAAAGAGCTTTGAGTTTAGAAATGAGAATAAGGTTATTGAAAGACCAATGACAAAAATTCCTACTGAATTAGAAAAACCTATGTCCTCAACTAAGATAAATATAAAAAGACCACCTATACCATTTACTCAATACCAAGAGGAAGAATTGAAGGACAAAAGTAACCTGGAAGAATTTGATCTAGAATCTGATCCAAAATTTGGGAGATCATGAAGTATCTTATAAAGATCCATTTCTTATAAAATTTAAGAATGATATTAATATGAAAATTATGAAAACCACTAGAATATTATTGGATCTAGAAAGAAATTTGAGAAACAAGGATAAGAATCAATCTGAAAAGGAAGAGCTGAAAGAAAAATTTTAATTTGAGGACTTTGTAGGAATCCATGGATCTGGAAAATATTGCGTGATTGATCAAGGATTACTTAGTTGGAATTTTGATCCAGGTGGAATCATTTGTCAAGCTAGCGACGTTAAACTAAGCGCTTTATGGGAGGCAACCCATAGTTATCAGTGTGGTTTGATTTAGTATGCTTAAGAGTCATGATTGTTAGTGTTGTATTGTGTTTGCTATATTATGGATTGATCATTTTGATTGATGATTGGTGGATGTTTAGATTGTTAGTGCTTTGATTTGATTTTTGTATGTGTCATGAGGCAGATGATTCCTTAACTTCTTATTATGTTTAGACTTGTATGTTCTCTTGTAGTAGTTGTATTGATGAGTCCACTACAACTCGGGTCTAACCCAGACTTGAGCTTTAGAAGAGACATTATGAATTTATCGATGACAATTCTATCTCAATTTTGTTACTTCCTTTCTTTGACCTTGTTTTCATTTGGTAGGAGTAGCTAACCTATTTTATGTGTAACATGTGGATGAATTTATTTTATCTTTAAAACTACTAGAGGTGCTTAATTGTTAGGATATGGTGATGCCTGTTGTTGGTGCTCGAGAACCAATATATCAGAGATAATCTTATCTTTGGGATTAGAATCTATAAAATCATTTATANAAGATCAACCCTAAAGAGAAGAATAATGAAAAAATAGAAGCTATGCAATTAAACAGTGGAAGAGAGATAGAGGATTTGGTCAGAAAAGAGAAAGGAGTTGTGAGAGAAACAAGAAAAATAAAAGACCCGAAGAACATGTTTCTAGAGATCCGGAAAAATTAATATCTCCAACTAAAATCAATTTAGAAAGACCACCACCTCTATTTCCTTAAAGACTTAGACAGCATGAGTTAGATAAATAAATTTCAAAGTTCATGGACGTACTTAAGAAGTTAACTAAAAATATTCCTTTCCCTAAAGCTTTAGAACAGATGCTAAGTTATGCAAAATTTATGAATAAGATATTATACAAGAAAAGGAAATTTTGGGATTACGAGACAGTTGCACTAAGTGAGTAGTGCAGCGCTATACTTCAAAAAAAGCTTCCTCAGAAACTTAAAGATCCTTATAGCTTTACAATTCTTTATGCAATTGGAGAAAAATTATATGGAAAAGCTTTATTTGAATTAAGAGCGAGCGTTAATGTGATGCCACTATCTATATTTAGAAGGTTAGGTTTAACCGATATTTCTCCCACTACTGTAACCCTTTAGTTAATTGATCAATCTATCATTTATCCAAAAGGGGGTATAGAAGATGTGTTTGTTAAAGTGGATAAATTTATCTTTCCTATGGACTTTAATATATTAGATATGGAAGAAGAAAAAGAAAATCCCATTATTTTGGGGAGACCTTTTCTTATTACTGGACAAGCTATGATAAATGTGCAAAAAGAAAAGTTGACTATGAATATTTATCAGCATGAAACCACTTTTGATGTGTAAAAGAATATTAAGTATCCAACTAAGAGAAAATATAACAATTGCTTTTGGATGGATGAAATTGATTATGTAAGTAAAGACCATTTCCAAAAAAGTTTTGAGAGTAAGTTAACAGATGAGATCGGAATGAACTTTCATGATGAGTCTAAAATTTTGTTTAAAGAAGATTGTATGTTTGTTCAGGAGAGGTTTGAAATGATGGATGTTACCGAAAATAGTAAACTTTTAATTCCGTCTGTTGAAAAATTCCATGAACTTAAAATGAATATACCCCATAAAATTTTAAAGCCTACCTATATAGAGAATTCATCTTCACCTCCAGTCTTTATATCTTCATATTTGACATAATTGCAAGATGAACCTAAATTGAATGATGAAATTAGTAAAAGTTCTCCTATGAAAGATTTATTCAAAGTCACTAAATGGCGTTTTATATGGTATACCAAAAAAAATGAATGAGATTCTGGTGTTGCAGAAGATTATTAATGTAATTAACAGTTACTCCCCAGAGATTCTACCTAGTGATTCTGAGATTAACCCTAAGCAGATGAATTATGAGCAATTTAAAATTATCAAACAAATATTTAGAAGAGAATTCGAGGATATGTTTCAAAAGAGCTTTGAGTTTACAATTGAGGATAAGGTTATTGAAAGACCTATGAAAAAAATTCCTACTGAATTAAAAAACATATTTCCTCAACTAAGATAAATATAAAAAGACCACCTATACCATTTACTCAGTACCAAGAGGAAGAATTGAAGGACAAGAGTAACCTAGAAGAATTTGATCTAGAATCTGAATTATTTGGAGAGAATCTGATCCAAAAATTGGGAGATCATGAAGTATCTTATAAAGATCCATTTCTTATAAAATTTAAGAATGATATTAATATGAAAATTGTGAAAACCACTAGAAGAATATTGGATCTAGAAAGAAATATGAGAAACAAGAATAAGAATCAATCTGAAAAGGAAGAGCTGAAAGAAAAATTTTAATTTGAGGACTTTGTAGGAATCCATGGATCTAGAAAATATTGCGCGATTGATCAAGGATTACTTAGTTGGAATTTTGATCCAGGTGGAATCATTTGTCAAGCTAGCGACGTTAAACTAAGCGCTTTATGGGAGACAACCCATAGTTATCAGTGTGGTTTGATTTAGTATGCTTAAGTGTCATGGTTTTTAGTGTTGTATTGTGTTTGCTATATTGTGGATTGATCATTTTGATTGATGATTGGTGGATGTTTAGATTGTTAGTGCTTTGATTTGATCTTTGTATGTGTCATGAGGGAGATGATTCCTTAACTTCTTATTATGTTTAGACTTGTATGTTCTCTTGTAGTAGTTGGATTGATGAGTCCACTACAACTCGGGTCTAACCCGGACTTGAGTTTTAAAAGAGACATTATGAATTTATCAATGACAATTCCATCTCAATTTTGTTACTTCCTTTCTTTGACATTATTTTCATTTGGTAGGAGTAGCTAACCTATTTGATGTGTAACATGTGGATGAATTTATACTATCTTTAAAACTACTAGAGGTGCTTAATTGTTGGGATATGGTGATGCCTGTTGTTGGTGCTTGAGAACCAATATATCAGAGATAATCTTATCTTTGGGATTAGAATCTATAAAATCATTTATAAGTACCCAATATATTTGTGTAGTAATTCCGTTAGAAATCAGAAGTAAGTTAGTGAGATGTGATGAGTTAAAGGAAGAATTGACTTCATTTATTATGTGTGTTTGTGTTTGTGTTACAATAATATATAGGACTTGAAGAACATTTTTATATTCCAATGCTGATACATGTTATGCTAGTTAGACTTTTGTTTAGTTAATTTCATTATGGCATGCTTAGTTTAGATTTACTTTCTACTACATGTTCTTTATCTTGATAAATAATTGTGGATGTTTTTGAGAGAGATTTGTGGTAAATAAAATTTCTAAGCTCTTTTTCTTCCTACTTTAATTTTCTGCACTAAATGCTATACAAGTTAAAAATCAAGTTTGGGGGTAGGAAGAAAAATAGATTTTAAAGCTGAGTATACTTCCTTTTAGTTTAATATTATTGCAAGCATGCTTTAAGCTAGATTTACTTTCTCCTGTAGCCATTTTATCTTGATTATGCATGTATATGAATTTGATAGGATGTTGTAGTAGTAAGTAGATTCAACTTTTACTTTTTCTTCCAGCTACATTTTATGGAAATGATTGCAAAATATTTAAAAATTTAAGTTTGGGGGGAAGAAAAATTTCCTTAAAAGATTGAAACTAAATTTTATTTGTCCTCAATTAGCTATATTTTAAATACTTAATTTATCATGGTCTTTGGTATTAGAGGCTGACTTTTGATAACTATATTTGTGTTTCTAAATATATAGTAGACTTAAATAAAAGTTTTGAATAATGAAAGTTGATTCTAGAGTTAAGATATTTGGTACGAAAGAATAAGACTACGCTTTTTCTATTTAAAGTAAAGGAAATTGTATTTTTCAATTATTAAGAATCTTAGAGTTTCATGTAACAAGAAATGAATGAGGCTTTATGAAAAATTTTCAAAGCTAATATGAATTTATAAAATGAATGAATGTGAAAAGTTTTTAACTTTAAGAAGAGGATAGTGAAGTTCAAAATTATTAAAGGCTATCCAGATATAGTAATCCTCACATGAAAAAGAGAAAAAAAGGAAAGGATTAAAAAATGATCCTAAAATAAAAAAAATAAAACAAAAGAAACAAAAAGTAACTTATCTAAACGAGAAGCTTAAGGAGATGTTTAATAAAAAATTGGCTTCACTTGAATCAACTTGAGGAAGAAGGCTTTATTACATTTTTTAAACTTGTATTTGAGTATTAGTATCCTTACTAATAAAGTTCTCATGAAGTTCTTTTTCATATGGATATTCTAAGTGACTTTAATATGACAAAGTACAATTCTTCTTGAAATGAATAGAGAATTAGAAATTCAGACTTGACTATTAGATGTTCTTATATGTTTAGTTTTGACTTAAGTTATTAAAAATTTCTTTCTTATGTTGTGCTATTATATTTAGTAGACCAAATTATAAAAATGTAGAAGTTAAACTAAGTACCAAAAGTCATATTTTTATCTAGTGAAAGTGTTACTTGAGGACAAGTAACAGTTAAGTTTGAGGAATTTTGATACGCCTAAAAATGTTCAATTTTTCATATGTTTTTAATGCCTATATTTGGTGATTTTCAATTATATTGCACTGTAAAGGAAGTTATTTTTTATATTTTTGGTTTCAGGGACAAGAAATAGAGTTTTGGAGAAAAAGAAGCAAAAATGGTGCAATTTGGAGCAAAAACGAACATGAAAAAATTTTTTGTCCTGACACATTTCGATATGTCCTTCTATGTATAATCGTTTTTACACTTCTCACATATTTTTGAATGAAATTATACTTTAAAAGAAGGTTATTTTTATTCTTATTTTTTAGTTCTATCTGTTAGGAATGCAACGCAACTGAAACGGGGAGAAACGAAGCTAAAATGGGGCAAAACAAAGCAAAATGGTGGAGCTGCGCAGGGTGGGCGCACATGGCACCAGAATCAGCGTTGACAGCACCAAAGTGCAGAAAGTGATGCCAAAATGGAGCTGGCAGTGCCCAAAAAGGCGCTGACAGTGTCTGAGATGGTTTGGATGCCATTCTGGGCGAATTTCTAGAAGATTCAATGTATTTGGACGCTTTTTGGAAGGTCTCTTGAGGCATCTCTTGAGAAATACTACCCCACACTATAATAGAGTGCTTTTATGTCAGGAAAGGTAGTGTGTGTGAGTAGAAAAATGAGGAAAGTGTTTAGAGATCTCATAATAGGAGTAGAAATGTATATTTCTACCTTTTTAGTGAGATTTGAGAGGGGATTTTGATAGAATATGTAAGGGAATGTTCTAGCATTGCATGGATCAGCTGGAGACTTTATGGGATAGATCTTAATCTTTCTTTCAAGGAGAAAAGCTAAGTATTGTGTTCTTCATTATCTTATGATTTTGTAAATATTTATCTAGTGGATTTACTTTAATGAAGTGAATTTTTCTGTTGTGTTTTTTTCTTGCTTTGTGATGTGTTTTTCTTTCTCTTTCTTCTTATTAGGAAATAGTAGCATGAGAGAATTATGTCATTGCTTCCTTTTACTTTTCTTTTGCAATGAGTAGGATTCATGTTTAGGATTTTGGGATGCATGCTAGAAGAAGTTTTTATATAAGTGTTATGGTTTTAACTTGCACTTCATTTACCTTACAATAAAGGCCTGTTGTAGCGCTAAATTCGTTGTAATTGCATTAAGACCTGAGAGAGCGGTGTAATTCTAAACAAAGTGGAACCACATTTGATTCCATGAAGAAGTATTTTGTTCGTGGAATTAAGTGAAAATAAATAGGGAAATATACATTGTTGGGCGTAGAATTAGAGATTTTAAAGTGATAGACTAAAATCCCCAATTCGGTCCTAGTGTTTCAGTACCAAAGCAAGAGTTAGCTTTCAGGGGAAGGGAAGTGGGAGCTCTTGAGTGAGAGCCAATATCCTCCCAGCCTAACCACTATTTCAGGGACTAAACCTGAGATTAGCCAATGATTTTCTATAACACTGAATTAGGGTAGAGAATTAAAATTGTTCCTATTTGGCACATACAATGTTTAATGCATCTAATTCCTTTACATTATCTAATTCACTACATAAGAATAACAGTTTTTAACATCTCTAAATTCTCTAAACTAATTTATCCAAAAAGGAGTGATCTTGAGAATTTACATTTGCATTAAGGAATAGTTATTATCATTACACTTAACATTTGCATTTAGGAGTAGTTGTTAGATAAAACACCATTTTAATCTCCAATCTAAGGCCTGATAGTAGTAGAATAGACCTTTGACTAAGGACCTCTTACTTCACTTCCCTATGGGATCGATAAACGGGACTCCATTAGAGCCAAGTATTACTTGAGCGATACGTATACTTGCATTTATATCATTGTGACTATATGGAATATATAAAATTAAGCATATAAAAAAATCGCATTAAGTTTTTGGCCATACGAAAAAAATTGGAAAGATATTTAAATAATTTTAGCCATATGATTAAAATCCTATGCATCAAAAGTCTTCATATGATATAAAAGATACAAAAATGATTTTGTTTTGTTTATATCATTGTGACTCTCTGTCAAACAACGTCGTCGGTGCTTCTTCTGGCATCATCGGCAATGAACAAATTTTTAAATTCTATGTTTTTCAAGTCTTATAAAGATATTTGGTAAAGATAATAAATCCTATGATAGAATATACATCTATCGTAGGATTTATATAGAACTTACGCACTCCTGTTCTAAGATCTCTAAACATTCGCCACTTTTTTCCATTCTCCATATTTGGTACAGTGGGACCAGTCGATGATTCTGAATTTTGCATGGTTGTTACTAGTAAGTCAGAAGAGGATTGNAATGTTTTCTATCTTGATAAGTAATTGTGGATGTTTTTGATAGAGATTTGTGGTAAATAAAATTTCTAAGCTCTTTTTCTTCCTACTTATATTTTCTGCACTAAAAGCTATACAAGTTAAAAACTAATTTTTGGGGTAGGAAGAAAAATAGATTTTAAAGCTGAGTATACTTCCTTTTAGTTTATTATTATTGCAAGCATGTTTTAAGCTAGATTTACTTTCTCCTGTAGTCATTTTATCCTGATTATGCATGTATATGAATTTGATAGGATGTTGTAGTAGTAAGTAGATTCAACTTTTACTTTTTCTTCCAGCTACATTTTATGGAAATGATTGCAAAATATTTAAAAATTTAAGTTTGGGGGGAAGAAATTTTCTTTAAAAGAATGAAACTAAATTTTATTTGTCCTCAATTAGCTATATTTTAAATATTTAATTTATCATGGCCTTTGGTATTAGAGGCTAACTTTTGATAACTATATTTGTGTTTCTAAATATATAGTAGACTTAAGTAAAAGTTTTCAATAATGAAAGTTGATTCTAGAGTTAGATATTTGGTACGAAAGGATAAGACTACGCTTTTTCTATTTAAAGTAAAGGAAATTGTATTTTTCAATTATTAAGAATCTTAGAGTTTCATGTAAGAAGAAATGAATGAGGCTTTATGAAAAATTTTCAAAGCTAATATGAATTTATAAAATGAATAAATGTGAAAAGTTTTTAACTTTAAGAAGAGGATAGTCAAGTTCAAAATTATTAAAGGCTATCCAGATATAGTAATCCTCATATGAAAAAGAGAAAAAAAGGAAAGGATTAAAAAATGATCCTAAAAGAAAAAAAATAAAACAAAAGAAACAAAAAGTAACTTATCTAAACGAGAAGCTTAAGAAGATGACTAATAAAAATTTGGCTTCACTTGAATCAACTTGAGGAGGAAGTCTTTATTACATATTTTAAACATGTATTTGAGTATTAGTAACCTTACTAATAAAGTTCTCATGAAGTTTTTTTTCATATGGATATTCTAAGTGACTTTAATATTAAAAAGGACAATTCTTCTTGAAATGAATAGAGAATTAGAAATCTTAGACTTGACTATTAGATGTTCTTATGCATTTAGTTTTGGGTTAAGTTATTAAAAATTTCTTTCTTATGTTGTGCTATTATATTTAGTAGACCAAATTATAAAAATTTAGAAGTTAAACTAAGTACCATAAGTCATATTTTTATGTAGTAAAAGTGTTACTTGAGGACAAGTAACAGTTAAGTTTGGGGAATTTTGATACGCCTAAAAAAGTTCAATTTTTCATATGTTTTTAATGCCTATATTTGGTGATTTTCAATTATATTGCACTGTAAAGGAAGTTATTTTTTATATTTTTGGTTTCAGGGACAAGAAATAGAGTTTTGGAGAAAAAGAAGCTAAAATGGTGCAATTTGGAGCAAAAACGAACAGGAAAGAAAATTTTGTCCTGACACATTTCGATATGTCCTTCTATGTGTAATCTTTTTTACACTTCTCACATATTATTGAATGAAATTATACTTTAAAAGAAGGTTATTCTTATTCTTATTTTGTAGTTCTAACTGTTAGGAATGCAACGCAACTGAACGGGGAGAAACGAAGCTAAAACGGTGCAAAACCAAGAAAAATGGTGGAGCTGCGCAGGGTGGGCGCAAATGGCACCAGAATCGGCGTTGACAGCACCAAAGTGCAGAAAGTGATGCCAAAACGGAGCTGGCAGTGCCCAAAATGGCGCCGACAGCGCCTGAGATGGTTTGGATGCCATTTTGGGCGAATTTCTAGAAGATTCAATGTATTTGGATGCTTTTTGGAAGGTTTCTTGAGGCATCTCTTGGGAAATACTACCCCACACTATAATAGAGTGATTTTATGTCAGGAAAGGTGGTGTGTGTGAGCAGAAAAATGAGGAAAGTGTTTATAGATCTCAGAATAGGAGTAGAAATGTATATTTCTACCTTTTTAGTGAGATTTGAGAGGGGATTTTGATAGAATATGTAAGGGAATGTTCTAGCATTGCATGGATCAGCTGGAGACTTTGTGGGATAGATATTCATCTTTCTTTCAAGGAGAAAATCTAAGTATTGTGTTCTTCATTATCTTATGATTTTGTAAATATTTATCTAGTGGATTTAATTTGATGAAGTGAAGTTTTCTGTTCTGTTTTTTTCTTGCTTTGTGATGTGTTTTTCTTTCTCTTTCTTCTTATTAGGAAATAGTAGCATGAGAGAATTATGCCATTTTTTCCTTTTACTTCTCTTTTGCAATGAGTAGGATTCATGTTTAGGATTTTGGGATGCATGCTAGAAGAAGTTTTTATATAAGTGTTATGGTTTTTACTTGCACTTCATTTACATTACAATAAAGGCCTGTTGTAGCGCTAAATTTGTTGTAATTGCATTAAGACCTGAGAGAGCGGTGTAATTCTAAACAAAGTGGAACCACATTTGGTTCCATGAAGAAGTATTTCGTTCATGGAATCAAGTGCAAACAAATAGGGAAATATACATTGTTGGGCATAGAATTAGAGATTTTAAAGTGATAGACTAAAATCCTCAATTCGGTCCTAGTGTTTCAGAACAAAAGCAAGAGTTAGCTTTCAGGGGAAGGGAAGTGGGAGCTCTTGAGTGAGAGCCAATATCCTCCCAGTCTAACCACAGTTTCAGGGACTAAACCTGAGATTAGCCAAAGATTTTCTATAACACTGAATCGGGGTAGAGAATTAAAATTGTTCATATTTGGCACATACAATGTTTAATGCATCTAATTCCTTTACATTATCTAATTTACTACATAAGAATAGTATTTTTTAACATCTCTAAATTCTCTAAACTAATTTATCCAAAAAGGAGTGATCTTGAGAATTAACATTTGCATTAAGGAATAGTTATTATCATTACACTTAACATTTGCATTTAGGAGTAGTTGCTAGATAAAACAACATTTTAATCTCCAATCTAAGGCCTGATAGTAGTAGAATAGACCTTTGACTAAGGACCTCTTACTTCACTTCCCTATGGGATCGATAAACGGGACTCCATTAGAGCCAAGTATTACTTGAGCGATACGTATACTTGCCTTTATATCATTGTGACTATATATAATATATAAAATTAAACATATAAAAAAATTGCATCAAGTTTTTGGCCATATGACAAAATTTAGAAAGATATTTAAATAATTTTAGCCATATGATTAAAATCCTATGCATCAAAAGTTGTCATATGATATAAAAGATACAAAAATGATTTTGTTTTGTTTATATTATTATGACTCTCTGTCAAACAGCGTCGTCGGTGCTGCTTCTGGCATCATCGAGAATGAAAAAATTTTTAAATTCTATGTTTTTCAAGTCTTATAAAGATATTTGGTACAGATAATAAATCCTACGATAGAATATACATCTATCGTAGGATTTATATAGAACTTACGCACTCCTTTTCTAAGATCCCTAAACATTCTCCACTTTTTTCCATTCTCCACATTTTTCCACTTTGATTTCAATTCTAAGATCTCTAAAGCTTAAGGAGATGCCTAATTAATAATTGGCTTCACTTGAATCAATTTAAAAAGAAGGCTTGCTACATTTTCTAAACTTTTATTTGAGTATTAGTTTATTTACTAGTAAAGAACTTTATGTGATTTTGGAACGAGTATCAATCTTATGCCTTTATAGATCTTTAAACATTTAGATTTAAGAGTGATTTCCCTTACTACTGTAACTCTTCAATTAATTGATCGATCAATAACTTATCCAAAAGGAGTTATAGAGGATGTATTAGTAAAAGTGGATAATATTATTTTCCCTGTAGACTTTATAGTATTGGATATTGAGAAAGATAAGGAAATTCCTATTATTTTGGGGAGACCCTTTCTTGCAATTGGAAGAGCTATGATATATGTGCAAAAAGGAGAATTAATAATGAGAGTTAGTGATCAAGATGTAACATTTAATGTTGCAAAAGCTATGAAATATCCATCAATAGAAAAATATAATGAATGTTTTAGGATGGAAGTAACTTATTAACTGAGTAATGAGCAATTTAAGAATGAGTTTGAAGACAAATTAAAGCAAGTAGAATTTTTGGAATACAAGTACGAAATAAAAGAAGATGATTTGGATTATATTTGGGGCAAATTTGAAGCTTTAGACTTGTTGGAAAACAATAATAAAAATCTTATTCCTTTAAGTATTAAACCACCTGAACTTGAACTAAAAATATTAGCTGCCCATTTAAAATATGTGTTCTTAGGAGAGTCATCTAAATTTTCTGTTATTGTATCTTCTGAATTAACAGAAATTCAAGAAAAAAAATTAATAGAGATGTTAAAAAAATACAAAAAGGCTTTTGGATGGACTTTATCAGATATTAAAGGAATTAGTCTTTCTATTTGTATGCACAAAATTCTATTAGATGAAAAATATGAACCTAAAGCTGATCCCCAAAGGAGATTAAACCCAATAATGAAAGAAGTTGTTAAAAAAAATATTTTTATGGCTAGATGTTGGATATATATATCCTATTTTAGACAATGCTTGGGTAAGTCCAATTCACTGTCTTCTAAAGAAAGTAAGAGTGACCGTTGATGAAAATGAGAAAAATGAATTAATACCAATAAGACAAGTTACTGGTTAGTGAATTTGTATTGACTATAGAAAATTAAACATGGCCACCGGAACGGATCACTTTTCTTTACCTTTTCTAGACCAAATGTTGGATAATTGGTTGGGAAAAAATATTATTGCTTTTTAGATGGATATACCGGTTATCACAAAATTCCAATTGCTCTAGAGGATCAACAGAAAACAACATTTACAAGCTTATATGGAACATTTTCTTTTCGTAGAATGCCTTTTGGACTATGCAATGCACCTGCAACATTTCAAAGATGTATGATGTTAACATTTAGCAATTTTATTAAACATTTAATTGAAGTGTTTATGGATGATTTATCAATATTTGGAACTTCGTTTGAATTATGTTTAAATAATTTAGAAAAAGTTTTGGAAGTATGTGAAAAAATCAACCTAGTACTAAATTGGGAAAAATGTCAATTTATGGTTGCAAGAAGAATTATACTTGGGCATAAAATTTCTAAAAATGACATGGAAGTAGATTCTGAAAAAATTCAAGTTATTAAAAAATTACCACATCCGACTAATGTTAAAGGGGTAAAAAGCTTGTTAGGACATGTTGGTTTCCAAAGGCGTTACATAAAAAATTTTTCTAAAATAACTAAGCCATTATGCCAACTCTTAGGGAAAGATACAAAATTTGATTTTAATGAGGAATGCATCAAATCATTTGAATTATTGAAAGAAAAATTAATAACTACACCTATAATAGTTTCACCTGATTGGGAGAAACCATTTGAAATAATGTGCGATGCTAGTGATTATGCTATTGGGGATGTGTTAGGACAAAGGCATAGCAAAGTTCTTAAAGTACTATATTATTCTAGTAAAACTCTAAATAATGCTCAAAATAACTACTCTACTACTAAAAGAGAGTTACTCGCTATCATTTATGACTTTGATAAATTTAGACCTTACTTAATTGGAACAAAATGTATAGTGCATATAGATCATTCTGTTATTAAATACTTGATGCAAAAGAAGGATGCTAAACAAATATTAATTAGATGGATACTTCTATTGCAAGAGTTTGATATTACCATAGTTGATAGAAAGGGAAATGATAATCAAATAGTTGATCGTTTTTTCTAGAATAGAAAAAGAAATACTAACTAATTTTGCAAATGAAATTTTAGAGAATTTCGATGATGAACAATTATATAGTATTGATGAAATGAATGTACCGTGTTATGCCGATATATTAAATTATATTATAAGTGATATTTTACCACCTGATATAAAAAATTCACAATTAAAGAAATTTATATATGATTACAAATTCTATTTTGGGATGGGCCATATCTATAAAAATAATATAAAGATCTAATTATTAGAAGGTGTGTGCCTTATGAGGAAACTCAACAAATAATTGAAAGATGTCATGATTGTGAATTTGGACGACATTTTTTAACAAATAGAACTACATATAAGATTTTGCAAGCTGAATTTTATTGGCCTACTCTTTTAGAGATGTTAATGAATATATTAAAGCATGTGATCGATGTCAACGAGTAGGAAATATTTCTAGAAGAAATGAAATGCCTCTAAATTACATCATTAGAAGTTGAATTTTTTATGTGTGAGGATTAGATTTTATTGGATCATTTATGCCTTCATTTGGTAGTTTATACATATTACATGTTGTTGATTATATGTCCAAATGGATTGAAGCTATTGCTCTACCTAGATGTGATGCTTAGAGAGTTTCTAAATTTTTAATTAAAAATATTTTTACAAGATATGGAATGCCAAGATTAATTATTACAGATGGAGGATCTCACTTTAGAAATAAGAGAATAAAAAAATTGATTAAGAATTATGATATTATGCATAGATTATCTACTGCTTATCAACCTCAAACTAGCGGTCTAGTGGAGATATAAAATCGTGAAATTAAAAGAATTTAAGAAAAAGCTATAAATCCTTATAAATTGGATTGGTCTGTTAAATTAGATACTACATTATGGGCCTACAGAACTTCTTATAAGACTCCTATATTAATGTCCCCACATAGACTTATTTTTGGAAAAACATGTCACTAAGAAGTAGAGTTGGAGCATAAAGCATTTTGGGATTTTAAGGAATTTAATTTTAATTTAAAGGATGCTGGTGAGAAAAGATTATTGCAACTCAATGAACTTGAGGAGATTAGAAATGAAGCATATGATAATGCAAAAATCTATAAAAAGAAAATGAAAATATGGCATGATCAGAAGATTATTCAAAAGAAGTTTGAACCTGGATAAGAGGTTTTATTATATAATACAATATTGAAATTATTTCCAGGAAAACTGAAATCCATATGATTATGACCAATTAAAGTGATTAAATTCTATCATTATAGAACTGTTTTTGTTAAAGATCCTAACAATGGAAAAATATTTAAAGTTAATGGGCATTGATTGAAACATTATTATAAAGGGCACATACCATAATTTAAAGACATTTTAATATTAAGTCAACCCAACTATTGGTCACCGGAATCAAAATCTCGTCGCCCGCTTCGAATAGATGTTTAAGTTTAGAAAAATATGAAATCAAACTGACTTCATATTTTTTTCATAGTTTAAATAAAAAAGCACTGCACCTCAAACCCTATATCTATCCCAAAGGATAAACACAAAACTTGAGGATGAATATGACGTTTGTTTGGTCTGCGAAACCATTTTATTTGCCGACAATCTCCCTTATTTAATATGAAGAATTAAATAAAGTTTATATTAAGCTGGGTTTGGAAAATTTTCCTATAAGGGCAAGCCCCTATAGTTAATTACATCTTAAATGACCAAAGCCACCTAAGAAATTTTCAATAAAAATCAGAAAATATTATCTGCAAGGATTTCAAAAGGATAGGACTTTTTCAACAAAATCAGATAAAGAGTTATGAAATAATAATAATTCAAATTTGAAACATTTATTGTAGAGTCCAAAGGAGGAAGAACTAGGGGATGTCATAGATTTCGGGGAGAACCTCGGTGACTTCCCAAGCTATCCTAATGTTTGGCTTCAGTTTTGAGGAGAAATTATTTGAGTGTTTCATCCTACCAATTTTATTTAACTAGGGCTTACATTTATGTGGAACAATCACAGAAGTAGCTTAGAAGATATGAGGATTTAGGTCGTGACGAACGATAACCCCGGAATCCTAAGACTAGTTAGGGCTTATATTGTACAGTAGAGTTGTACAAAGTCCTAAAGATAGGGTGAGGATTTATGTTTCATAAGCAAACAACGTCAATGTCCTATAGCTTTGTTGTTTAATTCTAAGGAAAGGAAATTGGTTTAGCTGGGGAGGACATATTTTGCTGTTGAAGATGGTTGTGCTGCCCACCATGCTAGCTCCAAGCTCCTTGCCTTGACGAGTTTAAGTTTTCTAGGGTGTCCAGTTATGATGTCAAACTAACTGGCCCTATCGTTGTAGTTCCTTAAATATTATGGGGGATGTTAAAGTTGATTAGAGTGACACCAGTTAGGATCTTACGGTTCCCTCATTCCAGTACCATTACTTTCTATTGGATTCACTTAGTCCAAATGAATTTACTAAACTGAACTTAATGAGTTCCATAATTTCATTTAAAATGTGGGAAGCCTCATTAGCAACAGTAGGTTATCTCCTCCGAGTGATTCCTGATCATCTGATAGAGATGTCTTAATTTAGTTGTAGTTATGGTTTTATGTGATGTTTTTGATTAAATTTTGAGTTGTCTTATATTTTCAATGTTGTGGCGGTAAATTTTGACTTTGTTGATTTTAATATTGGTTTTGGTTTTGGTTTTGTGGCTATCCTGATAGTTTTATTTTTCATGCAGGGTGACATCGTTGTTTAGCATGCAGGTTTGTGTTTTGTTCATCAAAGGAAACACGACGCTATAAACTATAAAAGCATACCTGGAAAGTCTTCTATTTCTACCACCTAAAAACTCAAAATGCAATTGAGGGCATTTGATATGAAGTAGGAAAGTAAAGCTTTGGTTACCTAAACCCTAGGTCATATCTTGGGGGGTCCCTACTAATTTGATTAAGGATGATTCTTGTTAAGCAAAAACACATTAATTTTAGTAGACCTATGAGGCATCCAACAAGTCTGGAGGAAAAAGCAAGTCCATGCTTCCCTCTCACCACCTGGTGAAAAATCTTGAGCTCATTTTAACTTATTATGTTGCTTAATAAATCCACTTTATAAAAATACTGTTGACCCATTTTTGGTTGAGGTTTAGTTTGTCCTCTTTAGTAGCCTAGGGTCTAGCCATAGGACTTTTCCTGTTGACTATTCCTAGAAAACTGACTTGAAACCCTCACCATTAGAAATTCTACCCTTCTCTTCTCAACTTGAAGTTCCACATATTGGTCTCAACCTCTAAGTACTTAGTAGGTGGGATCACTGTGGGGGAAACTCAGGATGAGTCACCCTTAGGATTGCTGGACCTTAGGGTTGGCCTTGGGTGTTGATCTGGAGCTAAGGCACTCACTACACTCATCTACACCCCATTCACCCACAACCCTGAGCTCAAATTTCTAACCAAGATCCCTTGATCTTTTGGGATACTCATGTAGATGGTCCCCTAAATCTACTAGCCCTAAGGCTACGGTTTAGCTAAGACCACTATGTAGAGGACCCAAAATGGGGTTTCCTTTGGTCCATAACTTATTCGTGATGATTGGTACCTCAACTCTACCAAGATACCCAACCTACCCTTTTGCCCCTAAATTCCCCCAAATTACCTAGATACCCTTGGGACCCCAAATTTGGCAAAATCTCCAAATCTAAACAAAATACCCAAACTTATTCAAAAATCATTTCAAACACCTCGGAAGTACCCAAACTACCAAAAATTACCAAAATTGACCAAATTACCAAAACACCCCCTCCATAATCTAAAATCCCAAAAATTCCAAAAAATCCCAATAAATCTCAAATATTTCCAATTTCATTTCTTTCAACTACCACATAACTCATATTGGCCAATTTGACCATCTTTAACCAAAATCCCCAAATTTCCCTTTAAAGACCCAAATCTCCCCAAATCCAACTCAAATGTCCATCAATTTGATCTCAATTGTCTTTAAAGATCCAAATTTCCCCAAATCCAACTCAAATGTCCATCAATTTGATCTCAATTGACCCAATTCCAATCCTAAGCTCAAATTCACTTTTGATATGACCAAACTAAACCAAATCCAAGCATCCAATCCTAAACTCAAATTCACTTTTCATATGACCAAAATAAACCAAATACAAGCTCAATTGGTCCATGATTTGAGCCCAATTTCCCATCCTAAACAAAAATTCACTTTTTATATGACCAAATAAAACCAAATCTAAGCTTAATTGGTCCATGATTTGAGCCCAATTTTGATTTGAGTCAAAGCCCCAATTTTGACCATATGACTTAATCTCACCAAATTGAACCCATCACCTAGTCAATTGGCCCCAATTGATGTTGAAAACATTGATAACATTCATATACATCAAAATCAACCATCAATTGACATTGATTAAGTTTCAAATCCATTTGATTTTGGCCTAAATCCAAAATTCCCAAATTTAGCCCCAAATTGGTAAGTCCACAAATTTCACCCAATTGATTGCCTTAACCTCCAAATTGGCATTCAATTCATGTTGAAAACTCAAATTTTATCTAACTTGATTGCCTTAACCTCCAAATTGGCACCCAATTCATGTTGAAAACTCTTCATAGGGTCCCCGTTTGCCTTAACCTCCAAATTGGCATCCAATTCATGTTGAAAACTCTTCATGAGGTCCCTATTGAATTTACAATAATAAATTTGGACTTAGCCCAAGGCTAACCGAAGCCTAGCCCAACATGACCAAATTGATTTAAGTTCAAAAATCTTTCAAATTGACCTTTCAATTGAACTCAAAACCACTTCCATCCTTCACCAAAGTTGTTCCTTATGATCATCTACACCAAATGCAACAATCAATTAAGCCAACTGACATGGCTAACCTAGCCCAAACCCAATCTACACCAAATTCAACAATCAATTGAGCCAATTGACATGGCTAACCTAGCCCAAACCCAAACCTTTCAATTGAACTCAAAACCACTTCCATCCTTCATCAAAGTTGTTCCTTGTGATCATCTTACCAAATGCAACAATAAATTGGGCCAATTGACATTGCTAGCCTAACTCAAACCCAAGCTTTGGTCATTTGCACCCACTTGGACCCATGCACTAAATGTGACCTAACCACCCTAAGGCCACCAAATTAACTCCACCACAACCATTAGTTGGACTTAGTGGCCAGTCCAAACACCATGAAATCACCTAAATCAAGCCATGGACCAAAGGTCCCCCAAATTAAGGGATCTTATTTCCAAAAATTTACATGATTAAGATATATTTGTCAAATCCAAGCACATTTGCATCAAATTGCTGTGATGGATTCCTCTGGGTTCCCAGAGCTCCTAGCCACCTCCCCCTGGTCGGCCGGCCAGCCTAGTGGCCGGAAAAGCCCAAAATCAAGAGCCACCCCCATGGCACCTCACCCAAAGCAAACCTCGAGAATAGCTCATCCAAATCAAACTATGTAGCTCCTCTGTTCTTCACCTAAGCACCACATTACACGTCCTAATTGGCCAAGATAGCCACCATAACCCCATTTTTATAAAAGGCCACCTCCATGGCCGTTGAACTAAGTGCTGAATTTTCCCTAGAGAGGTCTCTCCAAACTTCACACAGAGCTTCCCTAAGATCCCCTCAGTTCATTCCAACCACTTTCCCTCACTCATTCCCATTGCCGGAGCCCAATTTTGAGCTCGAAACCCTACTGGAAACCAGGATAGAACCCAATACACCTTGTGCCTACGCCTTCACAAGAGTGAAAGAAGCCAAAGCCCCATCAAATACCCCTTCCTTAGAGCCTCTACCATAGCTCTAGACTAACACCTAAATTCGAGCTTGGTGGAATTCACACATGTGCCTTACACCAAGGTCAGAGACTCAATCCCTAGCCTCCTTAGACCCCAACGAACGTGACGAGCATCTGTGATCGAAGCTTCCCTTCTCAGAGCAAAGGTATAAAGCTCCTCCTCCTCCAGAGCTTATTTTGATTCTCCATTTACTTAAGCTTGATTTCATGGTACCTTAACCATATGGATGTGTTCGTCTCACTAAGTCGAGTCCATAGGATCAAACCCAAAGTGATTTGGTTGAGTCTAGGCCGAGATCTTAAGGTCAGATGTGTTCGTCTCGCGTAGACGAGTCCATAGGATCAAACCCAATGCGATTTGGTTGAGTCTAGGCCAAGATCTTAAGGTTTTAGTTTGGACGGACACGGGATCACTCTATCGGGGACGATGACGGGGAGTCGTTCGATCAAGCGTGTATCAAACGTACGGGGGAGATCAAGTCAGACGGTGCTTTGAGGCATGAATAGCGGGTCGAGTCAGCAAGCTACATGGACGGCGGCGTCCAACCTGAGTGCGCCACGCATGCTTTCGGAGCCGTCGTATGATGTGGTGGCATTCGCGGTTTAAATAGAAAAATAGGGGTATTTTCTTATTTATTTAATACCCTTAACTTCAAAAATACATAACTGTGTGTAGAAAAATCACAAAAATAAAATGAAAATACCCTCTTACTCAGTGAACAGAGGAGAATAATGTGAAATAATTTTCAAGCCCATTTGATGCATAAAATATTTTTAAAATAGAGGAGAATAATGTGGAATAATTTTCAAGCCCATTTGATGCATAAAATATTTTTAATTTAGAGGAGAATAATGTGGAATAACTTTCAAGCCCATTTGATGCATAAAATATTTTTAATTAATTAAATACTGTTTGGAGATCATTTGATTCTCCATGTATATTGACACATCACCTTGGCTTGAAATTTTGGCATATTGTAGCCGTGCATATTGACATATCACCTTGGCTTGAAATTTTTACATATTGTAACCTCTATAAGGGGGAACATTCTCTGAATTTTTCCAAAGTCAGATGAGGTTCCTATACAGAGATCCATATTTTTCAAATTATTTCACATTATTTCCTTAAAATAATNAAAAAATTATGAAACTTAGTTTTTTGAGCTCTCTGTGATCAGGGAAATTTTATAAAGATAAAATAATATTTTAAAATAAAAAGTTAATTTTTGGCCTATTTTAAGTATTTAAATAATTAAAAACTCATAAAACACATAAAAATAATAAAACTCATGGAAATATTCTAAATTGTTTCCTAATTACTTAGGAACAATTATAATATTTTTCCTGATTTTCTAAATAGAGATATTTATTTTCAGAGCTTAAAAATAATTTTTAAAAGGCTAAAATAAGTTTTTTCACTAAAATAATTTCAATAAATCAAGCACAAATCAAAAAAATATGAAATTTTCTTCTCTGAGTTCTCTAACTTTAGGGAGATTTTTCAAAAATATAAAAATTAATTTTCACCACTTAAAATATTTTATTTTTTAAATAACCCACAAATTAAAATAACTCTAATAAATCACAGAGAATTCAAAAAATTATGAAATTTGATCCAAAGGCTCCTGTGGTCTAGGTTTACCTCTAGTAAAAATTTCAAGGGATTATAATATACCTTGGTTAAGTTAGGAATTTTCTTTTAAAAAATCCTATTTTTGCATAAAAATAATTATATAAATTAAATTAAATTTTGAAAAATCATAGTTTCTCCTCTGATGTCTCAATTGACCCATGAATGAGGTAGGACTGAAAAATCACATTTTCTCCTTTGATGTCTTAATTGACCCATGAATGAGGTAGGATAAAAATTAAAGTCATTTGAATTGAATTTGATAAATTATGAAGTGTTAGAGCCTCATGGCTGAAAAATCACATTTTCTCCTTTGATGTCTTAATTGACCCATGAATGAGGTAGGATAAAAATTTGAGAAATCACATTTTCTCCTCTGATGTCTTAATTGACCCATGAATGAGGTAGGATAAAAATTTCATTCATTTGAATTGAATTTGACAAATTATGAAGTGTTAGAGCCTTAGGGGCAATTGCGTAATTTTGGAAATTTTGCCTTAATTAACATTTAGGCTTAATTCAAGGAGGGAAAATGGGTAACCTCTAATCTTAGTCAATTTATTTGATGTTTGAAACACAAAGGGGTTAATTGGTAGAAACCAATTTCACTTTCCTAATTAGGATTAATAAATTTTTAAATCATTAAAAATTTGGAAGTTTATCAAAATTAAATGATCTTGGACTTAGGGGTATGACTTTTGAAGTCAATAACTAATCAATTTAATACCCCTATTTTAATTTTCAAATAGAATCCAAATCATGAATCATGATCACTTAAAGCTTAACCCTTTTTTAAACTGATTAAGACACTCACTTAGGCCTTAAGGGCTTAGTGGTGACTTGGGCCAAATCAAAATTGATTAAATGAGGATTAGAAAAATAACATAATTATATCAAATATCCTTGAAACACCACTAAGCCCAACTAGGATTAAAATTTGGCTAAGTATTCAAATTACATTAATTGCCCCTTTAAAGGTCTTCACCCACATAATTTTCAAAATTAAATGATAAATGATAATTACCCCTTTCTTAGGGAATAATGAGACATCGATGTTCACGCTGAGCATTAAGGATATTTACAGGATGAACAATTAAGTAAAATGATAAGTTTAAATGGACTCGAGGCTTTTAACTAGTTGGTGAGGGAGAGGCATGGACATGTTTCCCCCTCTTAACTTGTTGGATACCTTCGAGGCCTATTAAACTTAATATTCTTTGCTTACAGAAATCATCCTTAATTACACTTTTAAAGACTCACCATAATATCACGTAGGATTCAGAAGATTTTACCTTTTCTGCTCTTCATAAACTGCATTAACATGCATTTTAAGATTCAGGTGGTGGAACTAGAAGACTCGTTAGGTACACTTTTACAGTTTCTTCAGCGTTGCTTTTCTTGTACTTACATATTGTACTTTTATACCTGCAAATTTGCATGCTAAACAACGATCTCACCCTGCATGAAAACTAAAACCATNGGGAACTCATTAAGTTGGGTTTCGTAAGTTCATTTGAACTAAGTGAATCCAATAGAAAATAGTGATGTCGGAATGAGGGAACCGTAGGATCCTAACCGGGTTCATTTGGGCTAAGTGAATCCAATAGAAAATAGTGATGCCGGAATGAGGGAACCGTAGGATCCTAACCGGTAACGCTCTAATCAACTTTAATATGCCCTCATAAAATATAAAGAACTTCAACCGTAGGGCCACCTGATTTAATATAACTTGACACACTAGAACTCGTCGCTGCAGGAGCTTGGAGCTAGCATGGTGGGCAGCACGGCCATCTTCAACAGCAAAACCTATCTTCCCGGCAAGAGCTTGGAGCTAGCTTGGTGGGCAGCACGACCATCTTCAACAGCAAAACCTGTCTTCCATTGTGGCAAGCAGCTTGGAGCTAGCTTGGTGGGCAGCACGACCATCTTCAACAGCAAAACCTATCTTCACCAGTCTCCTTCCTTAGACTTAAACAACTAAGTCATAGGACTTCAAGGTTGCTTGCTTATGCAACGTATTCCTTAGACTTAAACAACAAAGCCATAGGACTTCGAGTTTGCTTGCTTATGCAACATAAATCCTAGACTTAAACAACAAAGCCATAGGACTTTGAGGTCGCTTGCTTATGCAACTTAAATCCTCACCTTACTTAAACAACAAAGTCATAGGACTTCGAGGTTGCTTGCTTATGCAACGTAAATCCTCACCCTACACGGCCATCTTCAACAACAAAACCTGTCTTCCCCAGCTAAACCAATCTTCCTTCCTTAGACTTAAAGTCATCTTCAACAGCAAAACCTGTCTTCCCCAGCTAAACCAATCTTCCTTCCTTAGACTTAAACCATAAATACATAGGACTTCGAGGTTGCTTGCTTATGCAACGTAAATCCTCACCTTATCTTTAGGCTTTTGTGTAGCCCTGCTATACAATATAAGCCCTAACTCATCTTAGGATTCCGAGGTTATCATTTGTCACGACCTAAATCCTCACATCTTTCAGGCTATTTGGGACTTTGAGGTTGCTTGCTTATGCAACGTAAATCCTCACCTTATCTTTAGGCCTTTGTATGTCTTGCTATACAATATAAGCCCTAACTTGTCTTAGGATTCTGAGGTTGTCGTTTGTCACAACCTAAATCCTCACATCTTCTAGGCTATTTGTGTGATCATTT
>JXCR01134851.1:126445-140692 GCA_002079205.1 Phalaenopsis hybrid cultivar
CCGAGGTTCGCCTCTGGATCCATGACATCCCCTACTTCTTCTTTCTTTAGATTCTACAATAAAATATTCCAAATTTGAACCAATCCCCTTGCACACCTCTATGTCTGATTTTGTTGAAGAGTCCTACCTTCGAAATTCCTTGAAGATAATATTTCCTGATTTTTATCGAGAGACTTCTTAGGTGAGTTTGGTCATTCTTTGAAGATAATATTTCCTGATTTTTATCGAGAGTCTTCTTAGGTGACTTTGGTCATTTAGGATTTGAAGATAATATTTCCTGATTTTTATCGAGAGTCTTCTTAGGTGCCTTTGGTCATTTAAGATAAAGATAATATTTCTTGATTTTTATCGAGAGTCTTCTTAGGTGGCTTTGGTCATTTAAGATTGATTTTTATCGAGAATCTTCTTAAGTGACTTTGGTCATTTAGGATGTAATTAACGTAGGGGCTTGCCCTTATAGGAAGCATGTCCGAACCCAGCTTAATATAAACCCTATTCAATCCTTTATATTAAAGAGGGGAACTTGTCGGCAAATACAAAGGTTTCGCAGACCAAATAAACGTCATACTTTCCTTAGTTTATTTTGATCGAGTCTCATCCTCAATTCTTGTGTTTATCCTTTAACGGACCTCATACTTTTCTTAGTTTATTTGATCGAGCCTCATCCTCAAGTCTTGTGTTTATCCTTCGGGATCCCTTAGTTTATTTGATCGAGCCTCATCCTCAAGTCTTGTGTTTATCCTTCGGGATAGATACAATATTTGAGGTACAATGCTTTTTCATTTTAAATTATGAAAATAAGTGGTCAGTTTGATTTCATACTTCAACGTCCTTCCGAAGCGGGCGACTGGATTTCTATTCCAGCAACCGACAGCTTCTTACGGGCAACCCCACAAACAAACCATCCCCGAAATAACGTCGACAGCTTCTGGCGACTCTAATGGGGACGAGCTTTTCTCTCCATACAAATCAAAAAATATTATCTTTAGACATCGGTACTATGTCCATGTTCCTCTTGGACCAAATTACCCTTCTTCCGTTAGCATAATTTACCCATTTCTACCTTGGGAAAGTATAGTTAACTCCTTGGACTTCAGGACTAGCTGTTCAAACCAGCTTTGAACAGAGGGGTTCGGAAGGCCATTAAGGACTCCTTAAATTTTTATGTGGGGTCGGACCCCCAATAGGTGTGTCGATGGACTAATTCCACCTGGGCATTTTCTGCCAAATTTTCATGTGGGGTCGGATCCCCAATAGGTGTGTTGGTGGATTGACTCCACGTGGGCATTTTTTTGCCTTTAATTGGGTCCCGCACTGGGTCCTAAACTTTCTCACAACTCCTTTTCACATTTGTTTTGCTTCTTTGCAAATTAAATCAAATCGTGTTGTACTGCGCGCACTTCAAAATATTAATCAATTTTACACCCTTTTAAATAAAGATGTTAAAATTACCTGTAAATTAAGACCCGCCCGGTCTACAGACTAACCTCTACTTTCAGTGCTTGCACTAAGGATTACAAGTTTTTTGACCATTTAGCTAACCCTAAAACTTTCTGTTTCAAAGCCCACTGTGATGGCATACCCAACGCTGACCTTTTCTTGCAACCTGCCGACGGATTGCAACGCCCGTAATGTCGCTCCCACCATCAAGTTTGGAGTCGGATTTGAGAACCTCGAGGTTATCCTCGGGAAAGCCCCATTCGTGGTAATGAAGATCGCTGCCCCGGAAGTTTAAGAGCCGTCTGCAAAACTCAGTTTGAACTACCTTCAAGACTTCCCTGCCTGTAAGAAGGCTAAAGCTACTACTGACATGACACCCATCAAACCCGCTAGCCCCGCTGCTGCTAAGGGGAAAGAGGTAATGATTGTTGAGAATCTGATTGAGGGATTAATTGTCCCACCACCTGTGTTTGATATCGGATCAAGTTTGAGGACTGTACCTCTGTCCCGTACTCAAAGGAGGAACCACAATAGGAGAATTCAGAGGGCCATCAAAGCCCAGAATCCTAAAAATACACCTGATGAAGAGGAGCCTCATCAAGTTGAAGAGGTAATACCAAAAATTTATCCACTCCTACGAGGGAGTAGATTCCATCCTCTGACAGATACTGATTGATATGAGAGTATCAGGAAGATTGCTGCTACATTGCCATCACCTCATGAACATGGTGAGAAGGGAAAGAAATTCAGCCCCATCACCCGAATTAATGCAGACTTCAGAAGGCTTGCTATTAAAGAAGGATGTTCTGTTAGTGAATTACTTAAACGAATGGGATATGCAATTTCCCCTCATATGAAGAATGAAATTTTGAAGGATATTAAGTCCGCTAGAAAATCTCGTAGGTCGATTATAGAGTCTCCTACCCGAGTTCCCGTCTGGCTCTGTTTGGGAAACCGAGTCGATACTACTATGCTCACCATCGATCATACCACCATCAGGACCACAAGTTGCCGGCCGATTAAGTCGAGATTGGGTCCGAGGAGCTTACCCATCATTCCTGCAATCATGGAAAGAAAGACAAGATAATTACCTAACACTGTAGTTGGTCTAGACCATGGGGAGCATACCTTCCCTCGACATACCGATGTCTCTACTAAGACGCCCCATCCTGAGGCATCATCGTCAAAAAGGAAGAAGGTATGGGTACCTAAGGTTGCTGCCCCGATACAGTCCGGTGAGCCTACAAGATAGAAAGCAAAACAAGTGCCTGAAATATTTGACATCGTCGCGACAATAGCCAGCGAGATGGAGGAACAAGTTGAGGATTTCCGTCAGGGTCCTCCAGATCTTAAAAAAATCAAGGAATCAATAATTGAAGAAAAAGTTGAGAAACTCAGGATTGATATTTCTGAGTTGGCTCGAGAACACAGAGTTTCCGTCAATAGTGAAAATGAGGATTTTGATTACAATGATTACTTGGAGGAAGATTTCATGGATGTTCACGTGATTGAGACCAGAGCTACCACATCTGCGCGTGAGGCTCAACCTCACACTGAAGAGAATGTTGTAGATGAGGTGCGTAGGATTATCCTCCTCAGGGATGAACAAGTTGTTCTACTAGAGAAAAGGATAGAAGAAATGACTGCAGCTATGACCGCCATGGCCACCATTCAGGGGCAATCACAAGCACCCTGAATGGCTTCTCCAGAGGTTAACCAGCTAGAAATCATACACATCGCAGATGAAAGAAGGGAGGCTACTTTGACAGACAAAGAAGAACAACTAAAGAAGGATTCTCCGTCAAGTGCCATGCCAGAGAAAGAGTTTAAGCAATTGGTTGAACAAGTGAGGGATGCCTTAGCTTAGTCCAAGGGCGGTGCATCAATTTTAAAGGGTAGACCTTATCTAGAGGAATTTGATGTCGTGCATTTCCCCAAGGGCTATGTAACCCCAAACTTTAAGATATTCAATGAGACTGGAAATCCCAGATGAAGCATAGCACATTTTCGAGCCAATTGTGGAAACACAAGGAATAGCGAAGCTCTACTCTGCCAACAGTTCGTTAGTAGCCTATCAGGGATCGCTTTTGACTGGTACACTGACCTGCCCAACGGGTCAGTTAAAACATTTTCTGAGTTGGAATAGTTATTTGTGAAAAGATTTGTTGGGGTGCAACATCATGTGTCTATTGGAGAACTCATGATGGAGAAGCAGAAACCTAGTGAAACCTTGCTAGACTATATCTTGAGATGGAGAAAACTTAGCATGAAATGTGAACCTCAGCTATAGGACATCAAGCGATTGAGATTCTACTCAAAAGCATTCATGGACCAATAGCTTTCATGCTTAAGGGACTCACCAGGTTGAGATTCTACTCAAAAGCATTCATGGGTCAGTAGCTTTCATGCTTAAGGGACTCACCATCAAATCCTTCGAGAAGCTACTGAGTAAAGCCAGCACTCTGCAATAAGAAATGAAGCACATGGAGTCACATGAAAAGACTAAAGTGACCAGAGTGTTTGAAAAGAAATCAGGGGTACTTGCAACTGTTGACAAAGGAAAGCAGCCGATAAAGATATATGCAGAGGATCATCGTCAGTCTTCGTCATGGTACCCTCAGAAACAAAACAGTCAATCCAACCAACGACAGTCTCAAGAGGGATCACCTCAAACAGCAGGTAAGAGAATATCCCTGTTAGAGCGACAGAAAGTTGTTTACTCCTTCAAAGATGAAACTGTACCTAAAATATTCAAAAGCTTGATGAAGAAATCAGAATTCAAACTGCCTCATCCAAAGAAACCTGAAGAGTTGGATAAGAAGAATGAACCAAATTATTGCCCGTACCACCGATTGCTTGGGCACACTATAGACAAGTGTTTCATCTTTAAAGACTGACTTGAGAAGAACCTCAAGGAAGAGAATATAACAATCCCAAAGGAGTATTTGAGAGAACCTGAAAAAGGTTCCATAAAACATGGTTTTAGCTGAGTCAATCTCCCCAATTGATCCATATGTCGGAATGGATGGATGGAGTACAACTTGGGATTAACTCAAAAGGGTCCTCGATCGGATACAGGATTCATCGAAGCAAGCTTCTACAGATAACGAAGAAGGATGGAATGAAGTATGGAGGAGATCAACCAAGAAGATACTAAGCAAGCTACAGTCTGCATCAAAACAAGCCTCCATTCAGAGTCTGCAGCATACCGAGCCCGAGATGAAAATTTCACCAGAAAATTTGTCATTGTCCAAGACAAAGAACAAGAAAAAGAAGAGCGCCACTACCAAGATTGATAGCAGGGGGGTAGGATAGGGGCTGCCTTTACTAGATTGGGGTTCTCGGATTTGGGGAAAAAAGTCCTAGAACCCTTGACTTTGTATGATTATCTTTTTGTCCCTCCGGGGTCTTATGAATATAATGGTTGGATTCAGGCTACGTTTTGACTATTTCTAGTAATAACGTGACTGATTATAACCAAGCTGGTTGCGATCTCGATTTTTTGACTATTTCTGGTAATAATGTGACTGATTATAACCAAGCTAGTTGCGATCACGATCCCCAAAATGATCCTCAAATTGTACTTTGGTAATAATGTGACTGATTATAACCAAGCTAGTTGCGATCTCGATCCTCAAAATGATCCTCCATGACTGACTATGACCAAGCTAGTTGTGATCTTGATTCTCAAAATGATCCTCAAATTGTACTTGATTCCGATGAACTTGTTGTCAAGTCTAAAAAAGACATCAACGATAGTGCTTGCGACAGCACCGATAATGAAGAGCCAACTCTCGAGCGTCATGGTACACCACTCACCATCAACTTAGATCTCTCTGATGAAGAGGGAAAGACACTGGAAGATTCAACAATGATATCTCAAGAAGAATAAGTCACAGAAGTCAACTTGAGAAGCGGGAAAATGTTACCACCAAGAACAGCTCCAACAGACAAAGAAAAACAAATAATGACTCGAGAAAGATACCCCCACCTCCGCTAGTGGAAGAACCGCCTAACCAAGAGAAAGTTGGAGGATCACACAAAGTAGATTACAACGTGCTAGCTCATCTTAGGAAGTTGCCTGCTTGACTAAGCATCTACGACGCTCTGATCCTGTCAAAGGAGATGAAAGAATCTCTGGTTACAGCTTTGCTAGATCCAGAAATTTGCTTAGCTCAGTTGGCTAACACATCCTCAGATTAAGTTTGCTCGTTGAGAGAACAGTCAGGGGTAACCTTTACAGACGAAGACCTGCTGCTCGGTACCGCCGACCACAATCGTCTGCATTACATCTTCGTCAACATTGGCAGATTTGTGTTATCAAGAGTTTTAGTGGATCCTGTAGGATCTCTTAACTTGATGAGTCTACAGACATTAGCATATTTGGACTTCGACGTTCAAGAGCTCATCTTCGATAAGATGATGTTAAGAGGATTCAACCAAAAGAACGAGAGAGCCCTTGGATCAATCTCATTGCTTATGAAAGTTGTAGAACTTGTAACAACCGTTAAATTTCATATCATCGACGCCGAGACCTCTTTTAACGCTCTATGAGCTTGTAACAACCGTTAAATTTCATATCATCGATGCCGAGACCTCTTTCAACGCTCTATTGGGGACCATGGATTCATGAGCATAACATGGTCCCATCATCCCTACACCAGTGCATTAAATACCAGAAAGATGGTCAAGAAAATTGCATCAAAGGAGACCTATAGCCGTTTTCAGAGCATGAAGTTGGTATCCATGAAGATGCTGCCTACTACGCGCCTCCAAAGAAGACTGGCTTCTCGCGCAAAATTTTGATAAACAAAGATAAAGATTCAGAGGGATCACAAAAGGAAGGTGATACAACTCCGCTTCAACAACCTTCTACCACTCCCTTACAACGAGTTGGTGGATATTTTTCTAGTTCACGCACCCGAGGTGGAGGCCGGGGACGCAGACGAGGAAAGATCAATTTAATTGTTGAACGGACTAGGCCAACTATCAGTATTGGTGATGAAGACAGTTCTGAAGATGAGGTAATGATGACAAAACAGAAGAAGCCTCAGTAGAGAGATACCTAGAAGATACAGAAAGAAATGAATATGAAACAATGTATGATCGGATAAACCACTAGGTGGATACTATGACCCTCGCTCCGATTCTCCCTCAAAAGGTCGAGAGTTTGGAGGTCAAGGAAGTCCGTAGTTTTGGTTCAAGGCCGATCAAATTTTACCGCACTTCTACCTCTACTGAGCTTAAAAAACATGTAAATTTGGATGTTGATTTTAATGAATTAATGGAATTTCCTTTTGGTTACTTCTCGCCTTATGTTCAAAAGTTAATTCAACAGGGAAATTTTCCAAAACAAATGCCAAAAGATAAATTTCAACTCTTTGAAAAATTGTGGAATACTAAAAGACGAACTACCAATTCAAAAGAAGGTCTCAGATTTAGTACAGTGGGACCAGTCAATGATTCTGAATTTTGCATGGTTGTTACTAGTAAGTCAGAAGAGGATTGTCTCGATATAGAGGATGACTTTACTGATCAGCCAATAGAAGATGCTCCCCCATAATTTGAGGAAGAAATTAAATCCACTATTGATGAATTGAAAGAGATTAACCTCGGGACTGAAACTGATCAACCAATAGAAGATGCTCCGCCAGAGTTTGAGGAAGAAATTAAATCCACTATCGATGAATTGAAAGAGATTAACCTCGGGACTGAAGACTAAGTTCTCTACTTGATGATAAAGAGTCCGCAGAACTGGTCAAACTACTAGCAGAATTCAAATATTGCTTCGCGTGGAGATATGACGAAATGCCAGGACTGTCAGCAGAGGTTACAGTCCATAAACTTAGAGTGGACAAGAATGTAACCCCAGTAAAACAAGTTCCCAGGAGAATGTGCCTCGAAATAGAACAACAAGTCATCGACGAGGAAACAAAATTGATAGACGACAACTTCGTTAAAGAAGAACAGTTTCCCACGTGGTTAGTCAATGTTGTACCTATTAAAAAGAAAAATGGACAGATCTGCATTTGTGTCGACTTCAGAGATTTGAACAAGGCATGTCCAAAAGACGAGTTTCCACTACCTATACCAGAAATGATGGTGGACATGTCCAAAAGATGAGTTCCCACTACCTATACCGGAAATGATGGTGGACATCGCTTCAACACATGTGCCTTCATGGACGGATCGTCGGGATACAACCAAATCAAGATGGCTCCTGAGGATGCATCGCTACATGAGTTCCCACTACCTATACCGGAGATGATGGTGGACATCGCTTCAACACATGAAATTTTCTCTTTCCACTACCTATACCAGAAATGATGGTGGACATCGCTTCGACACATGAAATTTTCTCCTTCATAACAAATTTCTACTCTCCATACCAGAGATGATGGTGGATATCGCTTCAACACATGAAATTTTCTCCTTCATGGACGGATTTCGGGGTATAACCAAATCAAGATGGCTTCCGAGGATGTAGCGCTTACAGCTTTCAGAACACCAATTGGAATCTTTTGCTACACAGTGATGTTGTTCGGCCTAAAGAACGCCGGAACAACATATCAGCGTGCAATGATGAAGATTTTTGACGACCTCATTCACAATCAAGTAGAATGCTACGTGGATGATCTGGTCATCAAAAGTAAACAAAAAAGTAGACCATTTGTATGATTTGAGGATTGTGTTTGAACGGTTATGACGATATGACCTTAAAATGAATCCCTTAAAGTGCACCTTCAGCGTCACCTCCAGAAAATTTTTAGGATTTGTTGTCCGTCATCAGGGAATCGAGATCGACCCGGATAGATTAAAGCTATCTTGGAAATGCCTCCCCCTAAAACCTTGAAGCAGTTACGTTCCTTCCAAGGGAAGTTGGCATATCTGAGACGCTTTATTTCTAATCTCTCAGATAGGTGTCAGCCTTTCTCGGCATTAATTAAAAAGGATGCCAAATTTATTTGGNCTGCACACCCACTGCCAACTGGGTCCTCTCTCAACGACGAGTTACGAGATGAGCAGATATTACAAATAGAATTTTCTAGTGTGCAACGCTGGGAAATGTACTTCGACGGTGCTTCATCAGCCAAGAAAAATAAAGGATCAGGCACAGTTATACCAGGCAAGGCAGGGATCGGTTTGATCTTTATCACACCGGATAAGGGTATGTTGAGGTTTTTTATCACCTGACGGAGCCATGTACCAACAATGAAGCAAAATATGAAGCCTTAATCACCAGGTTGGAATTAGTAATTTCGATGGACATAACGAACGTTGCCATTTATGGTGACTCTCAACTTGTCATCCAGCAAGTCGTCGGACAATACAAAATTCTGAAACCAAGATTAGCAGAATACCATCTGTATGCGATGAAACTCCTAGAGCGGATTCCTGAGGTGACTTTCTACAGGATTCCTCGAGGAGATAATGCTCATGCCGACGCTTTAGCAAAACTCGCTAAGGAAATGGCGTGCCCTCCGGAGGATTCCATTGAAGTCACGGTCCAAGGAAGGACGAGTCTTGTCTCGAAGTGACTTTAAAACCCTTCACAAACTTGGAAAAGAAGAAACCATGAATACAGTTGCAGACATCAGCAAAGATTGGCGCAGGCCATTAATAGAATATTTGCATACTGGAAAGCTGCCAGAAGACAAGTCTGAGGCGCACCACATCAANCCTCTCTTGGAGCCCTCTTAGCCCAAGTCAATGAAGAGGAAAAAGAAAATGCGCTCTACTACTTGAGTCATCGTCTAATACCGACGGAGGTAAGGTATCCACCTATTGAGAAGCAATGGCATTAATTTTCGCCGCTCAAAAGCTCGGACATTACATGCTTTCTCATAAGGTCACCCTAATTTCAAAAGTTAATCCATTGCAATATTTGATGACCCGACCAACACTCTCCGGACATTTAGCGAGATGGCCAATGATCTTATTGCAATTTGATATAACTTTTGTGCCCCTCCGTGCTATCAAGGGACAGATTTTAGCAGACTTTCTCGCTGCACACCCACTGCCAGCTGGGTCCTCTCTCAACGACGAGTTACCAGATGAGCAGATACTACAAATGGAATTTTCTAGTGCGCAGCGCTGGGAAATGTACTTCGATGGTGCTTCGTCAGCCAGGAAAGACAAGGGATCAGGCACAGTTATACCAGGCAAGGCAGGGATTGGTTTGATCTTTATCACGCCAGATAAGGGTATGTTGAGGTTTTCGTACCACCTGACGGAGCCATGTACCAACAATGAAGCAGAATATGAAGCCTTAATCACCGGATTGGAGTTGGCAATTTCAATGGATATAACGAACATTGCCATTTATGGTGACTCTCAACTTGTCATCCAGCAAGTCGTCGGACAATACAAAATTCTGAAACCAAGATTAGCAGAATACCATCTGTATGCGATGAAACTCCTAGAGCGGATTCCTGAGGTGACTTTCTACAGGATTCCTCGAGGAGATAATGCTCATGCCGACGCTTTAGCAAAACTCGCTAAGGAAATGGCGTGCCCTCCGGAGGATTCCATTGAAGTCACGGTCCAAGGAAGGACGAGTCTTGTCTCGAAGTGACTTTAAAACCCTTCACAAACTTGGAAAAGAAGAAACCATGAATACAGTTGCAGACATCAGCAAAGATTGGCGCAGGCCATTAATAGAATATTTGCATACTGGAAAGCTGCCAGAAGACAAGTCTGAGGCGCACCACATCAAAAGAAGGGCCATGTCTTACGCCCTGGTGGGAAATGTTCTCTACAGAAGATCGTTCGACCAAATGTGGCTACGGTGTTTGAGCAGAGCCGAAGCACAGAATATTGTCAAAGAAGTACATGTCGGATTGTGTGGTGCTCACCAGTCGGGACTAAAAATGAGAATTAAGATCAAAAGACTCGGATATTATTGGCCAGCAATGATGTCCGATTGCATGGAAACTGCCAGAAGATGTCACCAATGCCAGGTGCATGGGGTGGTCTTACACCAGCCTCCAAATGTCTACACCCAATTGTTGCCTCGTGGCCATTCGAGTGTTGGGGAACAAACATAATAGGTCCGATAGACCCTCCATCCTTTAAAGGGCATAGATTCATACTTATTGCTACAGATTACTTCTCCAAATGGGCAGAGGCAGTACTGTTACGTGAGGTTATGACACAGCACGTCCTTCAATTTATCAAGAGCCAAATCATATACCGTTTTGGAGTACCTCAAAGAATAATCTCTGACAATGGGATAGCTATCAAAAGTACGAAGATCAACAATTTTGTCAAAATACGTGGGATAGATTAGAGATACTCTACAATTTACTATCCCAAAGCAAATGGTCTGGCTGAAGCCTTCAACAAGACACTAGTACAAATTTTGAAGAAAACACTGGATGAAAATAAAAGGGATTGGCATAACAAACTGTTAGAGCCTTATGGCCTTTGGATGATTTCCAGGACTCCCACTCAATGTACACCTTATATGCTCGTGTACGGGACTGAGTTTGTGCTACCGCTAGAGATCCAAACACCATCTCTCAGAGTCACTGTTGCCAACCAACTTACAACAGAAGAAAGCACAAAACTCAGGCTTGAAGAACTGGAGAGCCTCGAGGGAAAGCGATTGGAAGCACAACAACATTTAGAGCTCTACCAGGCAAAGATGGTACAAGCCCATGACAAATTGGTCCGCCCAAGGACATTCAAAATCGGTGACCTCATATGCGTTCTCAAAAGACCTATTCTTGGTCTCCGCAAAATAGGTGGAAAATTCAAGCCAACTTGGGAGGGACCATTTGTCGTTGAGAAGGCTTATACAGGAGGAGCCTACCTGTTAGTGGACTTCCGGGGTGAAAGACCTATGTTACTGATAAATGGACGATACTTGAAGGCCTATTACACGACTTGATGTTGCTTAATGTCACTTACCTCTGCTTGCCTTTGCTTGCGTTGAAATTTTGAAACCTTGATTGTTTTAGGGTTATCTATATGGTTGTATGTCTATGACCGGGTCCAAATTTTGTAAATAATCTCATATTTAATGAAAACTTTCAGAAAATTTTTGAACTTCACACTTTCTCCTTTCTACTTTTGGATTTAAATATTCCATTAAATTAAAACAAACTCACACATAAAATGAGTAATCTTTTTCACAAAAACAAACTGAAATTTACTTCAATGAGTACTCTATTTTTTTCTTGTTCATGCCAAACTTCAGCCCACTGACGTTTCTTTCTGTCGTCTGCAGAAAAATATCAGGACAGAGGTTGATCTTTGCCTTCCAAGACAGTTGGAACCTTGCACTGAAGGAAGAGATGGCGCCACAAGGTGTCATAGATTTCGACATGGATTTCAACCAGATCGATATGGACTACAATGGTCCGCTAATGGGCATAGTCAGCAATGAAGAAAAGAAGGGACTACCATCACTGTTGAGGGTGACCACTCAAGATGACGCGTCACGTAAGGGTAAAAACGTGATAACATAACAAGATCTGATGGAGGGGCCCAGTCGGCTGCCCTCCATGATAGCTACTCCGATGAGGGGCTTAATAGCTTCCCACAGTGAACAACTTCCAAATACTCCACTCCGCAGGACACAACACAGAAATGCGAGCCGGAGGAAACAGAGAGCCTTTCTGCGATAGAAGCGTAAGCGCCAAAGAAATGCAAGCAGTTTTCTTACCCCCATTCCTGAGGGACATATCTACGATCCAGAGCTGAGAGAGACTTTTGCCAGCCTGCCTACTACAGACGAAGAATCAGTGTTTCTAACAGGATCAGATGTACACCCGATCCCATATATCTTGTGCAGAGGTTGCCCAACATGCAACGCCGAGAAACCATCTAGGACATCAGTCACGGGCGCATTTGTAGAATGCCCAGACTGCAACGTCCTACATCTACAGCATTTCAGTACCTTAGAAGAATACCCTGCAAGCACCAACGAGTCTCAGACTCTAGGCTTTTCACTAGTCGGTGAGGGAGAGGCATAGCCCTGTTTCCCCCTCTTAACTTGTTGGATACCTCAGAGGCCTATTAAACTTAATATTCTTTGCTTAAGGAAATCATCCTTAATTAAAATTTTAAAGACTCACCATAATATGACATAGGATTAGGAAGATTTTACCTTTTCTGCTCTTCATAAAATGCATTAACATGCATTTTAAGTTTCAGGTGGTGGAACGAGAAGACTCGCCAGGTACACTTTTTTTTAACATGCATTTTAAGTTTCAGGTGGTGGAACGAGAAGACTCGCCAGGTACACTTTTACATTTTTTTTTAGCGTTGCTTTTCTTGTACTTTCATATTGTACTTTTATACCTACAAATTTGCATGCTAAACAACGATCTCCCCCTGCATGAAAACTAAAACCATCAGGATAGCCACATACCCAAAACCAAAACTAAAATCAACCAAGATAAAATTCACCGCCACAACATTCAAAATATAAAACACCTCAACATTTAATCACAAACATCACACAAAACCACAAGTTCAACTAAATTAAGATGTCTCTATCGGATGATCGGGAATCCCTCAAAGGAGGTAACCTACGGTTGCTAACAAGGCTTCCCACGGTTTAAATGAAATTATGGAACTCATGAAGGTAACCTACGGTTGCTAACGAGGCTTCCCACGGTTTAAATGAAATTATGGAACTCATTAATATGAGTTTAGTAAATTCATTTGGACTAAGTGATTCCAATAGAAAATAGTGATGCCGGGACGAGAGTTTAGTAAATTCATTTGGACTAAGTGATTCCAATAGAAAATAGTGGTGCCGGGACGACGGTTTAATAAGTTCATTTTGACTAAGTGAATCAAATAGAAAATAGTGATGCCGGAATGAGGGAACCGTAGGATCCTAACCAAGAAAATAGTGATGCCGGAATGAGGGAACCGTTGGATCCTAACTGGTGACGCTATAATCAACTTTAATATGCCCTCATAAAATATAAAGAACTTCAACCATAGGGCCACCTGAGTTAATATAACTTGACACACTAGAACTCGTCGCGGCAGGAGCTTGCAGCTAGCATGGTGGGCGGCACGACCATCTTCAACAGCAAAACCTATCTTCCCCAGCTAAACCAATCTTCCTTTCTTAGACTTAAACAACAAAGCCATAGGACTTCAAGGTTTCTTGCTTATGCAACGTAAATCCTTCTTATCTTTAGGACTTTGCATAGCCCTGCTATACAATATAAGCCCTAACTCATCTTAGGATTCTGAGGTTGTTGTTTGTCAATCATCTTTAGGCCTTTGCATAGTCCTGCTATACAATATAAGCCCTAACTCGTCTTAGGATTCGCTAAACCAATCTTCCTTCCTTAGATATAAACAACAAAGCCATAGGACTTCAAGGTTGCTTGCTTATGCAACGTAAATCCTCACCTTATTAAAGCCATAAGACTTCGAGGTTGCTTGCTTATGCAACGTAAATCCTCACCTTATCTTTAGGCTAAATACATAGGACTTCGAGGTTGCTTGCTTATGCAACGTAAATCCTCACCTTATCTTTAGGCTTTTGTGTAGCCCTGCTATACAATATAAGCCCTAACTCATCTTAGGATTCCGAGGTTATCATTTGTCACGACCTAAATCCTCACATCTTTCAGGCTATTTGGGACTTTGAGGTTGCTTGCTTATGCAACGTAAATCCTCACCTTATCTTTAGGCCTTTGTATTCTTGCTATAAAATATAAGCCCTAACTCATCTTAGGATTCCGAGGTTGTCGTTTTTCACGACCTAAATTCTCACATCTTCCAGGCTATTTGTGTGATCATTTCACACGAATGTAAGCCCTAACTAATAAAATT